>BLSH010195352.1:283875-300865 GCA_018402905.1 Glandirana rugosa
AGGTGATCGAAGGTAGTAACACTTGTGTCTTCCTGAGAGTGAATCGTGTCCGTGGTAAGTCCCTTGTGAAACGTAAAAAAGTTTCTTATACAACACAAGAGGCTAACCTGTCCTATTTCCAACACTGTACTGCAACAGGTTAATCTCTTACGAAATTTAAGTAACTCTTTTTCTTTTCACAAGGAAATTATTACGGGTTCAGTGACAGGACACAAGTGTTACATTGACCCTCGGTAAGTCGTACCCTAGGTCTCCGATTACCTCTAGTGCCTACGATCGACTTTGTTACATTGATGCATTTTTTTACATTGTTTCAGCTAGCATCCGTGATCTCCATTAGCCTCTGGATCCCATGCTGAATGGCTCCCAGTTACATTGTGAACACAGGACAGTGACTTGGGCATTATTAAAGGAACACTTTTCTTTTTCTCAATGAATTTAAAGCATTCTCTAATTGGACAACGTCATGTCACAACCTTTATCCTGTCCAATCGGAGAACACAACATATTCTTTGAAAAAATGCAAAGTGTTCCCTGAATGGTGCCTGTGCTAAGTGAGAGTCCTTCTGTGTTCACAATGATGGAAGCTAGTGGAGATCACTGAAGAAGTGGTGCCTGCTACAGTGATTTCCAGCTTCCTCAAGGATCAGCCAGGCATGGCACATACATACTTACATTGGTCCAAGCTGGACCAATGTAACTCTTTAGAAATTGCCATACCTATACCTTAGCTTTAATCATGAGCTCAAAAAAAGAACTTAAAGGTATAAATCTCCCATTGTTGGCCATAAGATTATAAGCCTGCCCACCATGGCAAGGTGGACTCTTCTGGGACAGGACCTACCCTAAACTAGGCTGAAATACCCTCCTCTTTTTTGTAGAGTTGGATGCATGTTTGCAGGAAGCCTCATCTCATACCCCTGTGTGTGATGTACTCTACAATAGAGTTGAGCGAACCCGTGGATGTTCGGGTTCGGTGGGTTCGGTACCGAACTTGACCCAAACTTTACCCCGAACCCCATTGAATTCAATGGGGACCCAAACTTTTTGGCACAAAAATAACTGTAAAAGAGTCCTGGAAAGTGCTAGAGGGCTGCAAAATGATTTTAGAACAATAATCTGTCCCTTACAGCAACAGTAGAAACCTGACCCTATAGAACTAGGAGATGATTTTAGAACAATAATCTGTCCCTCTAAGCAGTGGACTCTACCTAGTCCAGTCAGATCGTTCTGTAATGCAGGATGAGATCTACAATCTGTCCCTAAAAGCAGTAGTAGTAGTAATCTCTACCTATCTATCTATCTATCTGCAATCTGTCCCTAAAAGCAGTAGTAGTAGAAATCTCTACCTATCTATCTATCTGCAATCTGTCCCTCACAGCACTGGCAGCATCCTCTCCCTACACTACCCAGAGAGCATGTGACATGCAGCACTGTGACTCCAGCCTCATATAGAGGCTGGGTCACATGATGCACTGGCCAATCACAGCCATGCCATTAGTAGGGGTATGGTACTTACTGACGAGTCATATTAAGGGAAGAGGTCCCTTGCTGACCAGCGATGTCAGGGGTGTGAATACTCACCGACCAGTGATATTAGGCAAAGAGGCCCCTTGCTGATCAGCGATGTCTAGGTTGTGGGTACTCACTGACCAGTGATATTAGGGAAAGATCCCTTGCTGACCATGTCTGGCATGGGAACAATTCATTGACCAGTGATGTCATAGGTAAGGGAGAGTAATTTGCTTACTAGTGATGTCCGGGGCAGGGAGCGCAGGCTGACCAATGACACCAGGGGTAGGGCGGATTTGTTGGCCAGCAATGTGAGCAGTGGGTGCAACTCACCAACCAGCTTTGTGAAGGAGTAGGGACCTCCTTGATGACCAGAGATTTCAGGTGGGGGTGCAAATCATAAACCATCGATGTCAGGGCCAGGGAGCGCAGGCTGACCAGTGACACCAGGGGTAGGGCGGATTTGTTGACCAGCAATGTGAGCGATGGGTGCAACTCACCAACCAGCTTTGTGAAGGAGTAGGGACCTCCTTGCTGACCAGAGATTTCGGGTGGGGGTGCAAATCATAAACCATTAATGTCAGGGACAGGGAGTGCAGGCTGACCAGTGACACCAGGGGTAGGGCGGATTTGTTGACCTGCAATGTGAGCAGTGGGTGCAATTCACCAACCAGCTTTGTGAAGGAGTAGGGACCTCCTTGCTGACTTCAGAAATTTCAGGTGGGGGGTGCAAATCATAAACCATTAATGTCAGGGCAGGGGCCCCTTGCTGACCAGCTATGTCAGGTTAGGGGAAGAATAGCTGACCAGCAATGCCAGAGGCAGGAGCCCCTCACTGATCACAGATGTTAGGGGTGGGGAGACTCACTGACCAGTGATATAGGTGGTAGAGGGCCCCTTACTGACCATCAAATTCAGGGGTGGGAGGGGGGACTCAAGGGCAGAAGTGGTCCTCTGGGGTGGTGGGTGTAGGGAGACTGGAGTTGACTTTAAGAAATCAGCATCAGCACCACCATACTCCATATCTAATTAGAAAAAATACTTTTGGGTGGACTGACCCTTTAAACATGGTGCTTTTTTTAGACTGCGGTTTACAAATTTATGTTTAAAAATGCAGTTGTTTACCTAGAATATCAGAAAGAACCTACAAACTCATGTGGATTTTTTTACTGCAAACAATCCTTAATCCAGCTGTGACTCTTACGCTGGTTTACTCCAGCACCCCCACCCATTGCTCTGCAACAATCAGCCAAATCTTAGGTCATTGGGTACCAGAGGGAATGAACAAAAGGGACTGTTTTATAACTGCCTGGTATGTTTGCATATTAGCAGCTGAGTTTGATGCATGAGGCTGCAGATCTCAGATGGTGAGTTAAGGAAGAATGATGTGCTGGATGTTTGCTGCATGCCGTACAGGGTGACATGTGCTGGATGTGTGCAGGGGGAGTGACCAGCTCAGAGTCTATTGTATCATATAAGTGGTCAGTCCCTGCAGAGGACGCCAACACACTCCAAGCAGTCAGGATGATGTACAGATGCTCCAGGGAGACTCTGACAATTGCCTTCCTTCTGCTTTCCGCAGGTAAGCAGAAAAACTTTCTTAAAGGACTTAACAGAGAGAATTGCCTTTGCATGATAAAATATAATAGCTGCAGTTGCAAATACAATGCAGAAATGTTTCTTTTGCAGGGAAAAAATGTTCATTGAACTTTTATGAGCAGTCCGTTGAATTGTAACTGTTTGTAATTGTATTGTCTCCATTGACTTGGTCTTATATGGCAACTTGATTTAAATAATAAAAATACTGTTTTTCAAGACTTTAAGCGATCATACAAAAGGGTGGCCGGAGGGCGGTAAAAGCAGGCAGTTAAGCTACGATTTTACTGCCCCCTCCATACAACCCACCTAAACAAAGCAATGCAGGTGCTCCCATGCAGCGGACACAATGTTCTGCAGAAGGTAATTGGAACGTTGCATTCAGCAGCCGCTGAATGCAAGCTATTCAAGTGAATGAGGCCCTGAAACCACGTGTACTGCATAAGTGTGTGGCACAGTAGTGCACAATTTTGAGGGTTAAAGAAGGCAATGAGGACGTGTCATACCACTTCCTCACTGCCTGTCAAACACCCTCTGAAAATCAATTTACCACTGAGTGCTTTTCAGAGGGGCAGCAGTATAGCCATGCATGTGAACAAGACCTTAAAGACTTTTTTGTAAAATAATAATAAAATCATTTTTTGGGGAAATGCTGTGCAGAAAAAGAATTTGACTACACACATTCATTTTTAACATGCAGCTATTGGGGACATTTGGAGCAGTAGAGAAAAGCTTTTATAAACAGAAAATAATCCAGCACTTGCCTTTATAAATAGAATTTAAAGTGTCTAAACCCAGAAACCAAAAATGTAATATAGTGCAACTCAGCAGTCCTTAGATGTGGTGGCTGCATTCGTTTTCATTTTTCATTTTTTCATTTTATTTTCACCTGGTAATCCTGCCAGTAATACACTTCTTGTCCTGGGGTGAAAACTGTACTGTACACCTTTAGTGATGAGGGAGCAGGGGGGGCGGGACCAAGTCCCACTGTCTGTGTCAATAGATGCAGCAGCGGGGCTCAAGAGTGAGCATGCACGAGTGCCCCCATGGGAAGTGGATTCCTGCGGGAGCACTGGACAGAGAGGAGGAGCCAGGAGCACCGACGGGGGACCCAAGAAAGAGGAGGTTAGTATAGAGGTGGGGTTTTTTTTGCTTTTTTAAAAAAAAAATCCTTTATAATCGCTTTAAGGATTGTAGCTCCAAAATGTCCATAAGCTTCTTTTGACTGACAAGCTTCAAGCATTTTGGGCCCCAATAGACTTCAATGGGAGCACCTGAAAAAGCCTGACGAAATATGTGAAAACACAATGCACATCCCAACCTTCCCCAGTAACCAGCTTTCCATTGGCTAAAATAATTTAAAAAACAAATGCTTAAGCTTCATACACCTGAAAAAACATGCAAAAAAGCCTGCAAAATTAGCAGACACTCAGCCAGAGTGTGAATTCAGCCCAAAACAAGGATAAGGATCTCTAATTGAGCCATAAAAAGTTGTAGAAACCTGCACCACGGAGCCTATATGAGTTTGTTGGACTTTTCATTCCAAAACCATGGCCATTAATATGTTGGGGGTTTTTTTGGTGGCATGCTGTTCTGGTTTCCAGTATAGTACCATAGCTGGTGTGTTACTAATGCCAAAATCTGTTGAAGCAATTAGAAAGATTACTGACATTAGTCCCAGGTATCAAGTGACAAAACCAACATAATGACAACACCTGGCTTTACAATGGTCCCATCCATGCCTGACCAGAAGTAGTTGAAGTTGGGATACTAAAAATGAGTGATCATAGAAAGTGACAGAGTCACTAAGAGGTCCCTATACAAGACCAATTTTAGGGCCAAGTAAATAGACTTGTGTCTCAATTAAGAGGTAGATAGAAGAAAGCCGTGTCCAAATCTATATGACAGTTGGAGGGTCCCAGCACCCATCTGACTCACATCTAGTAAAAATGGGCCCCTTAGTCCCAGAGGGCCCCTGCCGAACTACACAGTCTGCACAAATGGTATGTCCACCCTTGTTATAATGACTAGAAACCAGCAGTGGTCATACTTACTGCACAGCTCCTAGCACCACTTAGCAATTATGTTTAGTATTGTGAATGATTCCATTTTTAACTTGCAGCACTGGAGTTCTGGGTTTTATATTGCCATCAGGGACACTATTAGTGTGAAGTTTGCATGTCATTTTTTACTGAGGGGTCCAGTTTTTTTTTCACAATCCATAGCATACAGGTTAATTAGCTTCCACCCAAAACTGAGCTGGAGAGGAGGGATGTTGATGTCAAGTTTTCAACTTTATCTAATCAGATAATGTTTTGTATTCATTGACAAAATGCAAAGCATACTGTAAATGGTGGTGGTGCTGAGTGAGCGGCCCCTGTGGTCAGTGTTTAGAGGAGCAGTTGCTGCTATCACTGTAGAACGGTGACTACTACTGTGATTTCCAGCTTCCCCCTGGAGCTCCATCAGATATGAATTATGCATACTTACATTGCTCTAAGCTAGACCAATGCAACTATACAATTAAGATCGTACCTGGGGTTCGGCTTTAAGGCCTCATGCACACAGGACATTTTTGGACATTTTTACAGCTGCTGTTTTTGGCTTCAGATGTTTTTTTTCTACAGTCAATAAACTCGCCATCATGTTATCCTATGTATCCATGCACACATAGGCTGTTATCAGCTGTTTTGGGCAGGGGCGTTTTTGGGCTGTAAAAAAAAACCCAAGACCAGTGGGTTCTGAGAGACGTTTTTCAGCTGTAAAAACATTCAAACACACCCAAGAACGCAGCTCAGCAGCATTTTTGGATTTTTTTGCTCCATTAAAAAAAAAAAAAAAAAGCTAACGCTGAAAAATACTCAAAAAACGCTAGTGCAATAACACTGAAAAACTCACTTCAAAGCTACTGACGTTTTTAGATCATTTTTTTAACGTCCTGTGTGCATGAGGCCTAAGTGCTGAAAATTGATATCCCATAAGATATAGAGTTTGTAAAAGTAAATATTAGCACCTAACTAGCTAATGAGTTATTATAAATAAAATCTACACTACCCACTCTTTCCTTAAAGGCATATTTTACCTTTTGTAAAAAAAAAAAATGTGCATGTTTTATTTTTTGCACTGAAACCTACAAAGCATTGCAACTGAGATCAGTGGATTCCAGGTCTAATGATCAGGCTCCTGCAGACTATTTCTCCAGTCCCATATCTGTGTAGTGGTACAGACCTTTAGGGCCGGTTTACACTGTTGCGATGCAGGAACCCTGCGAATCCACTGCGGGTTCCCTCATCGCATGTCTCGTGGCGGCAGTTCACACTGCACTATGCGAACTGTGGGGAGTGTCAATACAAAGCTAATGACACTCCCAAATCAGTTCGCATATCACACTGCAAACTGCAAACTCGCACAGGAATCGGATTGCATGGGTGTGAACATCCATGCGATCTGATTCAGCTGCGGACCAAAAAAAGGGACCTGTGCATATTTGTTCCGAATTTGTTCGCATAGAGATCGCATGTGATTCACACTGCAATGCGGTGCGAATCACATCCGATCTCCGGGATCGCACCAGTATGAATCGCCCTGAAGCTGAAGGAACTAATCAATACACTATGTGTATGTCACCACATGCCCTGTCGAGAACTATGTCACAGTGGCAGATGGGACTTTTAGTCTTTCATTCACAGATCTGGGTAAATGGGTCTGTGAATGGATGATGGGGCTGTGCAGATGGAAAAAGGAAGTCAATGGAAGCCTGTGGGGAGATGCATCCTGTTATTCATGTAAGGAAGGGGTGGGGGGGGCAGTTTGAGGATGAAGGGCTATGAAATTTCACCATGCTTTATGTTACATTCTAATTATGGTTGTTCCATAAAACAATGTCAGAAAAGTGGAATTAGCCTTTAATCTATCTCATATAAAAAATAAAAAAAAACCCACCCCATCATCCTGCCAGTAAAGCATTTCCTGTTGCAAGCTGACCACACTAACCAGCTACCAAGTAGCAGCAGTGTTGTCAGCTTGTTGTGTGTCCTCTTTTAGTTGGCTTCTGCACTGCCTGTTAGGGCTGCATATGCTTCCAGCAGACTTAGACAGCTCAATGGCACAGGCCAGGCTGACAATGTTTCTCCTGAGTTTGAGGCAATAACTTAGGCTGGCCATTTTACAAAACCGTATAATATGAGCACAAACCTAAACACTTTCAATTTGTATGCAATCAAGCAAGCCCTTGCACTACATAGTGGAAGGTAAATCTAAAGGAAATTGCATAAGAAAATTAGCCTTAGAATTGTCAGCCTGCAACAGGAAATGGTGTTACTGGCAGGATCTTCACCAACAGATGAGCAAAAAATGATTTCCTTAAAGAGGAAGTAAACCCTAATGGGGTTTACTTCCTCTATATTCCCCTGCAGAGTAAAAGCATAATGCATAGTAGCTCAGTATGTGTCACTTACCTGCAAACGAAGCCTTCGATGTCCCGTGTGCAGCAGCGTCCATCTTCGGCCTCTCTTACTCTGTGACTGGCCAGCGGGAGCCGCCAGTCACAGCACGAATGAAGTGAAGAAACAGCACAGCGGGCCGTTTCTTCACTGCACATGTGCGGAATGACGTCGGCAATGGCAGTTCACTGTATATCTCCTAAACCGGTTTAGGAGATATGCATGGAACCTACAGGTAAGCCTTATTATAGGCTTACCTGTAGGTTAAAGTGGTTGTCACGTGTTGACAACCACTTTAATAAAAACTGCATACCATGAGACATCCTGCCAAACATACCTAAAAATAAGATCCTGGGTTTGCATGCACTTTAAGTTTTTTTAGCACATAGGAAAAAGAGCAGTGTGATATTTGCTAGCCGTAGGTTGAAAGGGACGATGATTTTACTGCATACCTCCCAACTTTTTGAGATGGGAAAGAGGGACACCTATTAGTAAAAGTATGTAGGCATAGGACACACCCCCTGCCACGCCCCCTTAAAGGACATTTATACAAAAAAAAAATGATTAAATCCACAAATGCTTTTTTACCACTACTATTCCTTTATGTTGGCTTTTGAAATTTACAAATGCAGCAAATTTAGAATTTGGATGAAAGGTTTAGCACTGGGAAACACTTTTTGAAAGATAAAAAGTGCATTTTATATACAACTATATAGATCAGCCTAAAATGAGGGACACATGTAGAAGAAAGAGGGATAGAGGGAGTTTGTTCCAAATCAGGGACAGTCCCTCGAAATCAGGGACAGTTGGACGCTATGTTACTGTACTGAGAATGAAATGGAATCTGTCATGTGTGACTTTATTCACATACTGAAGAACTCATCCGAAACGCATTCCTATATCTGATTTGTGAACTGCTGCACATGCCAGTATTCTTCTTACCAATCCAATTACAGTCAGGCATCCAAATGAAAGCAGCTTTTGCAGGGGGTCTGTAAAGGAATGTTTTCCTTTGCAGGGAGTAAGGGGGCCTAATACGAAGGGAGGGGGTCTCATTCTCTATGTACAGTGATCCTGTTACAGCTCAGCCTCGTCACTGTGTCATAGTAATGGAATGTACTGCAGAATTACTGGGAGCCCAGAGGTTAACGTGTCACGGCTGTGATCAGACACACATGGTCTGTATTCCATGTTACACACATCTTGTTATAATGACTTCCTATCACTAAGCTCCAGCATATTACACAGCAGTTTACAGCAAACAATACATTCAAATTGAGTGCTTGTGCGGCAATCTACCTTTTTAATAAAAGGAATGTATTGTGGTCTTGTACATCATTTCTTAAAACCAATCTCTAGGCACAAATTAAAGCTGAATTTTGGGGAACTGAAAAATCCCCCTTGCAGCGGGGCTTGTTGCTCATTGCTCATTTTTTCCTAAAAAGGAGTTTTTACTTAGCCCTTGCTCTCTCGGGCTCCTCCTTCCATGCTATTGGTCCCCCAAAATGTCTTTTCTTTAGTGTTAGAGCTCACGCGCAAAGCTGTGACATCATCTAGTATGATGCAGGACCAACAGTCCCGCATTGTATTTGTTTCTATATGCCCAGTGCTCAATTGCTACTAATAAACCTCAACTAAATTAATTATATATTGTGCTGTGCTTAAAAAATGTATCTACATTTAAATGTAATAACTGGCAAAAATATTATATAGCGAGCAGTGTTAATTTCATAGACTAAAACATTTTAGTCGGCTAAAATATGACTAAAACTAAAACAATTGAGATGGCTTAAATGCGACTAAAACTAAAATGGCATTTTAGTCAAAAGACTAAAATGGGACTAAAACTAAAATGGCATTTTAGTCAAAAGACTAAGACTAAAACTAAATTGAAATTTGCTGCCAAAATGTACACTGATAGTGAGATATACAATAGTGCTCATTATTAACAATGATATATACAGTACAATGTCACATGAACATAAATCGCAATTTGATGTTAAAATTAACACTGGTCTGTAGTGCATGGCCATACCTCAATACCATAAAAAATATCATATTACATTTTTCACTCCAGCAGTATATGAGTTTGAAAATTGTAGAGAAATGCTTAAATAATGCATTACAATTCAAATACATCCATTTGATTTTAGATGACTAAAATGAGTTTTAGTAGACTAAAATGATTTTAGTCGATTAAAATGTAATGCGGATTTTAGTTGACTAAAATGTACTGGAGATTTAGTCGACTAAATACGATTAAAACTAAAACAATTGCAGAAGACTAAAATGGGACTAAAACTAAAATGCCATTTTAGTCCTAAGACTAAGTCCAAAACTAAATTGAAATTTGCTGCCAAAATGTACACTGATAGTGAGATATACAATAGTGCTCATTATTAACAATGATATATACAGTACAATGTCACATGAACTGTGAATTGTACAGAAAGCGCACTGACATAGTATAAGATCCTCAATAAAACTTTAATATAATCAAATATATATTGTGCTCACAAAGGTACTTGTAAAACACAATCCTTACAACACTTCTGTAAATAGAAGTCTCTTTAACCACTTGCCGACCGTCGATCGGCATCTGACGGCGACAAGGTGGCTCTATTGTGCAAATCTGCATCATATGAGGGCGGCTGCGGGATCGAGCCTAGTGAGCACGCGCGCACCGCCGGAGGCGCGCCCGCGCGCTCACTGTGTTCGGGGAGGGCCAGGGAGCGGGTGCGGCAGAGTCAATCTCCGCCGGCCACCCGCGATGCCCCCCCCGGAGTGAAAGAACGGAGGTCTGTGTAAGTAAACACGGACCTCCGTTCTGTGAAGGGGGAAGGGCTGTGACCACTTCCCTTCCCCAGCTAGGGCAGTCCCCACACAGTTAGAACATGCCCAGGGAACACAGTTAACCCTTAGAGTGCCCCCCTGCAGGTTAACCCCTTCACTGCCAATGGCATTTACACAGTAATCAGTGCATTTTTATAGCACTGATCGCTGTATACATGCCAATGGTCCCAAAAAAGTGTCAAAATGGTCCGACATGTCTGCTGAAATATCGCAGTACCGCTAAAAATCGCAGATCGCCGCCATTACTAGTAAAAAATAAAAAAAAATAAAAAAACCCCAAAAATGAATTCTCATCATCCGTAAACGCGACCACTTTTGCGCAAACCAATCAATAAACGACGATTGCGATTTTTTTTTATCGCAAATATGAAGAAGAATATAAATCGGCCAAAACCGATGAAAATAAATGTTTTTTTATATTTTTTTTTGGATTTGTATTTTAGCAAAAAGTAAGAAATTTGTTTTTTTTTTGTAAAATTGTCGCTCTCCTTTTGTTTATAGCGGCGATCAGAAATGACGCAGCAGTGATCATATACCACCAAAAGAAAGCTCTATTTGTGGGAAAAAAAGGCCGCAAATTTTGTTTGGGTACAACGTCGCACGACCGCGCAATTTTCAGTTAAAGCGACGCAGTGCCGAATCGCAAAAAGGGCTCCGGTCCTAAAGTGTGAAATCCTTCCGGGGCTGAAGTGGTTAACCCATTGTTTTGTTTGTTTTGTGTCTTGCGGCGCACCAAAAAGATCTAGAAATTTTCACGGCACACCTGAAAAGATTGAACAATTTTTTGCGTTGAAGAACTTATTTATTTTTACATATATATTTAATTTTAAATTTAATGTGAAGGATTTGCCTGCTTTTGAGAGAAAATCAGATTAAAGCGATTTGTAATCTTCTTAGTACTATCGCTTGCTTCCTTGCTTTTCATTTAATAGTTTCTCTTTCAGAGTTCCAGACTTGATTAAGTATTTCTCCATTGCTAAACAATGAACAAACTTTATTTATAGGCATCAAAGTTGGAATGGAACAGTTTCAATTACTATAATGTAATTTGAGCGATCGAGTTCTCCCGAGATCTCGCATAAGTCTTGCGTTACGAAAGGAACCAATATGTGGCAGACTGACAGAGATTGCGTTTTTATATATGTTACTTTTTTAACTTTTGCGACATTGATTTATCATTTCATTTTTCAATATTTTCAAGGTATCAAAACAGCAATAGCAATTTAAAAATTTTCAAAACTCCCAGGGTACACCTGCAAATCTCACACGGCACACAGTTTGAGAATCACTACTTTACCCAATGGATACAGTTGTCCATCCGTCAGTGCTACACTGCAGGCAAGAACTTGACCTTAGTCTAATATCCTGGCTTATGCATTTCGAGGGAACACCCTCTTCATCAGAGTTTTATTGAGGAAATGACACTATGCCAGTGTGCTCTCTGTTCAATTCACAGTGCGTCTAGAAGATTTCCTTGTCTGGAGAGACATGCAAGGTGGTGGATTCTATTCAGTTGCCAAGAGAAAGAAATTTGAAGATATTTTATATTATATTTTTTTTCATTCATAATATCCTTTTCCACTTGAGCATCGGTAATTGTTGTTTTTGACAGTGGCATATAATTTATTTATTCCAAATGATAAATGACACAAAAAGAGTCCTCCTCCAAAGGAAAAAATGATCCCACAGTCCTCTTGTGCTGAGAAACAACAATCCCTTCTTCTGTGCCAGAAAACAATAGATCACCTCTGTGCCACCTCTCAAATAAGCCTCACTCTCCCTGTTGACCCCTTATAGAATAAGTAAGGTCAAAATGTTCCCATTATCATATCCTAAAGGGGTCTCAGCCATCCATCTCCATCACCTCCTTGATCCTCCTTTGTCCCAATACAACCACTTTTGTTGCACAGTCCTCTCAGAACAGCTCTACGTTGCTTTCATACTCCATTGCATAAAAGGAAAAAAAATCTGTATAACATAAAATACAATCTGTATTGCTAAAACCAATAAAAAAAACCTCACATTGCATGATGCTATGCCCAGCACCAGTGTATTAGTGCATATGCAGTATACGTGTAGTAAAAAAAACTCCCTGGCTTCTGGAGCCCAATCTCAACAGGTTTTCTCACAATGACTTCCTCAGGAGCAGCGTTTTTCCTGGGGGAGGATTCTTTTTGTGTGACTTGTGATTTGTAATCAATACATTAAATATTTGTATATATCATTGTTGGTAATGAGCACTATGTATCACTCTGATACTGCACATCAGCATGTTGGTAATTAGCTTAATTGAGCAAAATAAGGTAGATAAATTAATAGGCGTGGCTATAATCAGCTATAAAAGAAGCATATACTGTTTTTCAGTGCACTTTTTGCGTTTTTATTGCTGATGTAGTGCCCTCCTAGTTAGGCAGTTAAGTACATTTCGTTTTTGGCTCCTTCTGTAATCAGGGCAGCAGTGATTGCTTGGCCTGGTTTGTTTGGGGTTTCACAGACTGGGAGTTTGATTTCTTTCCTCTTCCTCCAGCAGATGTTTCTGGATTTTAGGGGGGAAGAATTTAAATGACCGGCCTTAATATTGAGCAGGGCGTGGCCAATCCCTGAGCAGGTGTGCCCAGGTGGCAGCTGGGATGCTGTTAAATAGTCTGGAACCCTGGAGAGACTGTCTTTTCCCCATGAGGAATTTGATCTGTGAGCTTCAGGGGGCTGCTGCCCCTGGAGTGCTTATAGACTGGATGCTGAACTGCTCTTAAAGGGACAGACCTGATCCTGTTCCAGGATTTGTGAGTAAGCCCCTTTTATCTGTGCTGCAGCTTACTTTATGGCCCCCAGCTGTGAATCTATAGACTGTTCCAGTCTACATTTACCTGTGCTTCAAATTGCCTTGTGGTCCCCAGCCATCAGGTCACAGACTCTTCCAGTCTGCCATTATCTGTGTTAAATACTACCTCATGGTGCCCAGCTGTGGGTGATAAGCAGTGCTGTTGTTGCTAAGAGAGAAGTTTCCTCTGCTAATTGTGCTTGGCCATTTTGGAGTACCCCATACCTCACTGTCTTCTCCTATTGCAAGTTTCTACAAGCAATAAATACTAAAAAGACATCCCCTAGACCAAGGGTCTCCAAGCCTTCTAAACAAAAGAACAGTTTATTTTCCTTCAGACTTTAGGGGGGCTGGAATGTAGCCAATGGGAGTGGAAATTTTCAGGAAAGGAACAGTGCTCCTTTGTTGGTATCATTCAAGGGAATAGTGCCCCATCATTGGTATCATTGGAAAGAGTAGTGCCCCATTGTTGGTGTCAGTGTGAAAAATATTGCCCCATTGTTATCAGTTGGCAGAATAGTTTCTCATATCAGTGGGTGGAATAGTGCCCCAATTGCTTAATAAAGGCAAGCAAAGGGCCACATTTGGCCCCCAGGCTGCAGTTTGGAGACCACTGGCCTAGGCTGTTCATTGGAGCCAGAGTGAGTGAAGTTTTGTCAGAGTGGACTCTGCACTGTTGGGGTAGAACCAGTTAAGTACAGTGGTCCTTCCAGGGCTAGTGCTACACTATGTTTACATTTAAGTAATTCTATTGTAACCTTGTCACATTTTCATTTTCTTGACCTTTCGTATTAAAGATTTTGTTTTAAATATAAAACTGAGTTGATTAGCCCATTGAGTAAACGGTTACTCAGTTTACTTCCCGCATTGTATTATAGGCCCAGTAAAAACTTGTTTTTATCTGCAGCTTGATTAGAGAGATTTACTCTCACTTCCAGTACTGCTGACAGCATTTTACCAAACAGGAAGTGAGAGGAAGTCTCCAATAGCAACACAGGCAAAAATAAAAAATGCTTTTTTTTTTAGTGGAGAAGGGGAAGGCTGGAAAGCCCTGTCTACATCCTGTCTGGTGAAATCATTGCCAACAAAATAGGAAGCGATGAAAGTCTCTACAAAGGAGCCCCAGATAGCAGTAAAGACTCACCAGGAGTTGTAATTCCCCCCTCTATTCACTAGAATTCTAAAAAAAATTGACTTGACCTATAGCTTAAAGTTAGCCATAGATGAGTCAATTTTTTTTTTCGTTCAGAGGGATGAATGAAAAAAAAAATTGCTCCAATTCCCCCATCCACATATTCAAGGTTGATGGGGGAATCCTCCCACTGTGTCATTGTATTCTGACAGCACGGAGACTTCCCCGCCATCAGAATACACTGATAAGTGCTGCAGTCTGTAGCTTGGTTGAACAGAAGTCAATCTGTAGTTCGAATTTTGTTCAACCAAAATGCCCATACATAGATGGAAAAATTTGGCCAGTCCCTGCTGAACTGGACCAATTTCTATCCATTTAAGGGCAGCTCAACAGTTGAGATAAATATCAGCCACACAGGGAGAGCATTGTCTTCAGTGGGACAAACGAATTCCTATACTTTCATTGTGAGACGCATTAGTAAAGCATTTCAAAAATAATTCATTATTAAAAAAAAAAAACTTTTTTTTTCTATATTTTGTCATTTTTCAGCACAAAAATCAGGGCATTAAAAGAGTGTACAAAATGATATCCTTTAATATATATATATTCTATAATATTATATTTTCAAAATGTATATAAAAAAATTAAGTATGCATATTAGTTATAGAATTATTGTAAAGTGCACCCTCACATGCTTGCGCTGCTAAATTTGGTCTGGGTGTTTAGGCACCTGTGACCTCTGGTCATGAAGGGGATATACAACATACAGTAAATAGTAAGAGCCAAAAGATTTTCTAGTGACCAAAATTCAAAAGCAGTTACATTTTTCCAGGACAAAATTTGTAGGAGTATCATTTTCCCACGGTAACCCACTCCAAAGCCACAGCAGGAAGCCTAAAGCGGGCCATCCCATATTAAAACATGCCATACTAAGAGGAAACCAAAAGAAGTAAAAAAATAAATAAATAATATACCCCATAAGGCATGATATCACTACAATGCAGTAACATGGCGCAATAGTAGACCGGCGATATTTGTCGCCTCGCATGCGTTCACTTGGAGTGGACTAGTGAGAGTCTGACCCAGGTTTTGCCAGCCACCGTGGCAGAGCTGGGTCCGGCTCGGAGTTTCTGGTCCACCCAAATCGCTCTTCAGCTGCATTAAATGACCAGGAAGAGAATTAGGTTGTGCTCTGGCCTGGGACTCAGTAGAACTACACTGAGAGAGCTACACCTTGAGAGTTGGTTACTCTAAGGACTGCAAGAGAAAAAGTTTGTGTTTGTTTTGTTTGGAGGTGTCTGGGACAAGGCTGGCATCATATAGAGAGGTATCCTGCTCTGTAGTAGTTTAGCGCCGGACAGCAAGGTTTTGTTTTGCTATTTTCTTTGTTTTATAACTTGCAACCTTTTACCAAATAAAACTGGCAACCGCCAGCTTTTTAAGAAAGTTACCTTCAATCTGCCTTCTTCCCAGGAAAGGTGATTCACGCAAGCTAATCTCCCACACATGGTACATATGAGAAGTAAAATACTGCAAGAACATTGAAGAATAGACAAAAGAGATGGGTCTTATAAACCCCAATTAGGAAGAAGGAAACGAATTTCAATTTCTGATCTAGGCTGTGTAATGCCAGCCTACTAGTTAGAGCAGCAGCATTACAATAGCAACTGACACTTCTGTTTTAAATCGATATTTGTATATTCAGTTTCTATTTACTATAATTATATTGCTAACATACTAAAGGTTCTAACCACAGGTCCCAGAATCTACCAATGGTGTAGACCCTTTGCCTCTATAAAATATAGACTGAGGCCCACATTTACAAAAAGCCTTAATCTAGATTTGGAATTCAATAAATAAATAAATGAATACACCATTTTTTTTGGCAAAGTGTTTCTTCCTTTAGTCACTATGATAACTACCAATCATTTTCCCTGTATAGGAGTTGCAAGTGGTGTCATACTGTAGAGCTTTGTGGAGCCCAACCTGTGTCCTCTGGGTTTATGTCTTGGACACTATGTTTTTATATGCTGTTCATCCCATTTTATTTGTTTTTTTCTCTAATATTTGTAACTTGCCGTGAGATGTGGCACAAGTAATTTTCAAGGAGTCTGTAGAGACCACAAATGTTGAAGCATGTGCAGAAGCCTTGCTGCAGTCTCTGGCCATCTCTTGTAGCATGGCCATAGTTTGCGAATATCTCTTGTATTATGCCCATGGCCTCTAGCCATCTCTTGTAGCATGCCCAAGGTTCTGACCATCTCTTGTAGCATGCCTGTAATCCCTGACCTTCTGCTGTTGCACGTCTACAGTCTCTGAAAGCTTTCTGTAGCATTTCATTCTCCATATATTATGTGGAGCCCTTTGGTGATGTCGGGGGCTGCACTTGAGGCCCCCTATATCAAGTAAGTTGAACACCACTGCTTTAGAGACAGACAGACAGATAATATGGAAATCTACCAGGTCTTGTGGTACATTACAAATCAAACTTAACATTGTTCTAATGGTCGGTACTAAGGATTAGAACCATTATACCCTCTAATACCCTCATAATACCCTCATACCCTCTTATACAGAAAAGAGGCATCTTACACAACATGCCCAAGCTGTTTTTATTCCTTGCTCTAGGGCAAG
>BLSH010195352.1:301714-337000 GCA_018402905.1 Glandirana rugosa
CAGGCACGAGTAGGCTAGGCTAGGCGGTCCGCCTACCCTTTATCCCGAAGGTAGGCAGACAAAGACCACCTAGCCTCGCCTAGCCCACAGTCGCCTGTACAGTGGCGACTGTAGGCAGCGAGGTATCTCCTGTTACCTCGCAGGCAAACCCAGACGGACTTTTTGACTGTCCGCCTGGGTTTGCCTGGCATACACACTTTCCCCGGAATACGTCATCCGACACGTGTGGTTACACACACTTTCTTTACTTATGTTTCCCGACGTGTTTTTCACGTTTTCCCGATTACCACACGATGTCAAATAATTAAATACAGTGAAGCTCTGGTGAACTCCATGCCCAAGAGGGTTAAGGCAGTGCTTGAAAATAATGGTGGCCACACAAAATATTGACACTTTGGGCCCAATTTGGCAATTATCACTTAGGGGAGTACTCGCTTTTATTTCCAGCAGTTTAGACATTAATTGATAAACTTAACTTATAGACATAAATTAATAAACTGTAGCACACCATTAGCCCTTTTGCACTTTTTGTGCAGCCCTTTGTATTCATTTCTTTCACACACATTGGTGTGCACAGCCTACTGCATAAGGCCCCTTTCACACATACGGTCCGTTTGGGTCCGCCTGTCAGTTTTTCAGGCAGACCCAAACGGACGCTCCATTGTCCTCTATGGAGCGACGGATGTCAGCGGTGACATGTCCGCTGACACCCGATCCGCTCCGATCCACCAGAAACAGACGGATGGAAGCCCTATTTCCCATCCGCCTGGCGGATCGGATCGGATGAGCACGGACAGACGGTCCGTGCTCATCTGATTCTCCATAGAGGAGAATGGAGCTCTGACAGGTCAGTCTCTGCACAGAGTGCAGAGACTGTCCTGTCATCCGTCGGCTCAGCGGGGATCAACGGATGGATCCCCGCTGAGCAGGGGAGCCCGTCAAAACGGGCTCTGCATGTGTGAAAGGACCCTTAGGGTGTGCACCCCAGAGCACAAACACACATATGCGTGTATATCAGCAGAGCAGTGGACGGTGTCAGTTGAGCAGAGATGTATCAGTCGTTTTTATTTTCATTATTTTTTGCCATTTTTATTTTTTATTGTTTTTTAAAAAAATTTTTAGGAGCCCCATTGGGGGGCTTTGGAGAAATATCAAGGGTCTAAACAGGACAGAGCTCCCCAGTACCTTTCTCTGCAGCCCCAGCTGCATTGGACAGTTATTTAATGGGAAGTAGACATGTACGGTTTGTTTCGGTCCGAATTAATATTCAGAAAAATTTCTCGTTATTCGGAGGCCTGAATTACAATATAAACAAATTTTACCGAATGCTCTGAATAACGGAACTAAATTTGTCCAAAATTTGGACTGAAATGCAAAACAAATTTTACATGGAATTCCAGTCGAATTCTAACTGTACACATATTGCTGAAATCAAAGACTGTGTGTGTAGTGTACCATTTCGAAATAATGCTGTTTTTGTTAAGCCAAAGATGATTTAAAGTGTCATTGTAATCATTTGATGAAGATTTTTCATTTGCTTGTTCACTTTGCCACATTTGAATCGAAAAAAAAAAAAATGTAAGGTTTCTAATTTGACTGAAAAATTGGTAAATTTGAAGAAAATTAAAAAAAGACATAAAACGAATTCTGAATACGAATTCCAAATGCAAGTACGAATTCTGAATGCGAATTAAACAAATCAACCAAATTTAACAAAACTAAATAACTAGATTAACAAATCAAAAGAAAACAAAACTAATTTTTTCATCATGCATATGTCTAATGGGAAGTGCTCTGTGCTGAGCGACTTCCTGTTCATTCACAAACCAAAGCATAGTAAACTTAGTTTACTATGCTTCAGTTAAGAATGAACACAGGAGCAACCGGTACAGATCACTCACTGTGTTCATTCAGAAAAGGAAGAGGTAAATGAGATATCTACTGGCCCCTTCCCCTGCTCTCCATTCTGAAAACATCCCCCACAGCACCCGGCGGGAAAGGAGGGAAGCTGGCAGCACTGCAGGGGGGAGACAGGGGGCACTAGGAAGC
This sequence comes from Glandirana rugosa, assembly GCA_018402905.1. Lineage (NCBI taxonomy): Eukaryota > Metazoa > Chordata > Amphibia > Anura > Ranidae > Glandirana > Glandirana rugosa. The sequence continues at coordinate 303,764 of BLSH010195352.1, forward strand.
ATGAGAAATCAGTACTGCACAGGGTGATTAGAGTGTGCCCATGCACATCCAGCACACCCTGGGCACACGCCTATTTTCACATTACCTATGTTTCTCTGGGCTGTTCACCCCATGTTTTTTCCCATGATCTTCTATAATGGATCTTGCTGAGAGATGTAGCAAATGTAAGATCTATTGGGTCGTTAGGGACCACAAATGTGGAAACTTTTCCTGAAGCATGTCTGCAATCTCTGACCATCTCTTGTAGCAGTTCCCAACACTTTGACTAACTCTTGTAGCATGCTGTAGTCTCTTACCATCTCCTTTAGTATGCACATAGTCATTGACCATCTCTTGTAGCATGCCTATTGTCTGTGATCATCTCTTATAGCATGCTTATAGTTTCTGACCATCTCTTGTAGCATGCCTATAGTCTCTGACCATCTCTTGTAGCATGCCCATAGTCTCTGACCATCTCTTGTAGCATGCCTATAGTCTCTGACCATCTCTTGTAGCATGCCTATAGTCTCTGACCATCTCTTGTAGTATGCTCATAGCTTATGATGCTTGTAGACTCTGACCATTTGATACAACAGATGTAGCAAAGCTTTCTATAGCATTACATTAACTAAATAATATAGGTGTGTCCCATTGGCATGTCAGGGTTGCCCTTGAGACCCCATTTATCAAGTAAGTTGAGCATCACTGCTGAAAAGAATGTCAGGTACAGTTTATATTGAAATCTAGGTATTGTGGTACATGACTGACCAGACTTAAGCAACGGAAGATGCTAAGGATGGTTGCACTTCTGCAAATTAAAACCATTGTACCCTCTTACACAGAGAAAAGTCATCCATACAGGACGTGCCCCAGCTGTTGACACTTTTTGCTCTAGGTCAAGTGCCATGGTGACACTTGAGGTTGTGTGGCTTGTTTCACTTTTTTAAATTGTGAATCTGCTGATAAGCTACAAGGAAGTTAATATGCTGATGTGTAAGTTTCTATTCTCCCCATTTCGCCGTGAGGGTGCCAGGATTCTGAATATCTCCTCACATTTCGTCATACTTGTTGGTTTCCTGTTATTTAGAAACTTTCTTTGTTTAGTTTTGTGATAAAACTGTCAATTATTAAGACATTTTTATATTTGTTATTGCATGCTTTATCTCTTTCTATTTAAATACTTGTGGGATGTGCTGAAAACCACAGGCGGAGATGGCTTAAAGAGACCCTGGAGCCAGACTATTCACTTTCCATAAGATATGTGCATTGGATTTTAAACATGTTATTAACTTGTAAAAGCCTCCCTTGTGTGTAGACATTCATGAGTGTGCTGCTGGAGACCACCATCTTTGATGTGATTTAAAAAATAAATTGGGAAGGCTAGCACTGGAACCCTATGATTATCCTAATGATACATAGGGAATAGGGGTATGCCTGGATTTTTTGGGCTGGTAGCTTCTCTACACTTGGACCTTCACTGTCTCCTTGGTTTGTAACTGAGGAATCGTGAGATTGAAGCACCACACCAAAATCTAATCACCCAGACACAGATTTATTCCAAAGTAAGATGAGTTAAACCTTATCACAAGGACAGTGACTATTTTTTTAGAATTTAACCCCTTCATCGAGGCTTAAATGCTGAAAAACCAAAGTCCGACAACTGCTGGTTTGAGCTGCTCTACCCAGCTGCTGATAGACATTGCTTTCTAACAATTTGGCCAATATCTGTGATACATTGTAACCATTGACCAGCATCTCTGTGAATTCATTGCCAGCATTTAAACCCAGATGAAGGAGTGTTGAGTATCCGAAACGCGTTGGCTTTGTAACATCACTAATTGCTGAGCGATTCTGATATGTACAGTGGGGGGCTACATTATTGGCTTCTCATTATTTTAGTATGGAGTCTATGATCAACACCAGTTGCGGTGTTTTGATTCTGCCTCCTTCTGTGATGTGCCACTCACAAAGCACAGCAGCAATGTCATCATAGGTTTGTGCTTTGTAAACAGCACAGCAGAGGAAGAGGGCAGAGGCACAACACTGGTTTTGATCATAGACCCTGTTCTGATGAAGCAGGGAGCTGGAAATGTGGCTCCCTATTGTACATACAGTATCGGAATCGCTCAGCAGAGGTTAGAGAGTGCATAAAATAGTAAAAAAATGAGAGTATTTATCAGTGAAATAAAGATACAAAAGCATAAAAATAGATGTGCCTTGACTTAGCTTTAAAATATAAAAGTTTATATGAGATTTTACCGATTGAATTTGCATATACTTTAAGGGGAAACTGTGGACTATTTTAGTTTTATCCTTAAAGAATAAGTGCATGTTCATACAAACTGCACTAATTCCCTGACAGATCCCACCCTCCGACTCCACAGATGTATACTTACCGAGATTCAACAGCAATGGCCTCCAGGCATTGTTTACATATAGCACAAGTTCTCTCTCTCCTGGTTGCAGACGAGAAGTAGATATTTAGGGGGCTTGTCTACCTCCATCAACTGACTGGAAGACACAGGGAGATGAGCTCCATAGACTTTTATGGAGCTCTACTGCGCAGGTGCAGCCAGAACTTAGAGATAGAGGACTTATAGAGCTGGATGTCAAGAAATATAGCAACAAGCACAGGGGGTCATGGCTGTAGATCTTAATAAGTATGCATCTGTGGAGTTGGAAGATGTAGTCTGTTAGGTCAGGGAAGGAGGTCAAAAAGAATCAGTGCACTGTGTATGAAATACACTTGTTCTTTAATGCTTATTATATATCTAAACCAAGTTGCCCAATGAGACCAGGAGGTTGATGCGGGGTGGGGGCATCACAAAGACATGTGTGCTGGAGAGAGCTCTTTGGTCCAAGTCAAACTAGCAATCCTGTCACTGGTGGCAACAGAATCGCTAAATGGAACACTCATCTGCTCCTATGGCTTTAGCCAAGAGGTTGCATTGGAGAAGTGACACCTAACTGGTGCAGCCAGAGAGATAACAATGTTTTAAAAAAACATGGGTCCTCTCTCTTGGAGATCTTGCTCCTGGTAGGTTGCCACCCACTATAGGTTAGTCTGACTTGAACCTTTTAGAGCACTCTGACTGTTTGGATTTCTGGACTGAGCACTGGAATGTGGTTGTTGCCAACAGCTGTCTAATTTATATATTTCTAATAAATCTTTTGTGATTCTTCTCTTTCAGCATTTCCTCTGATATGTGGCCAGACCGTGAGAGGAATAGAAGGGGGGTCTATCACTCTGCCTTGTTTCTATAACGTCAAAAAAGTCAGTGATATCACTTCCATGTGTTGGGGACGTGGAAGCTGCCCCAACTCCAAGTGTAATGATGTTCTTATTTGGACTGATGGATACCAAGTCACACATAGGTCATCTGACCGCTACCAGCTCAATGACAACATTTCAAGGGGCCAAATCTCTCTAACTATTAGCCAAGCAAGCATGAGTGACGCCGGGATGTACTGTTGCCGTATAGAACATCACGGGTGGTTCAATGATGAGAAGAAAAACATCCGACTGGACATGAAAGAAGGTGACAAGTGAAAGACTGAAGCCATGGCAGATGAGCTTGATCTTAATAATCTTTTTCTATTAGGCAGTTCAAAGTGAAGTGACTATATGCAAAGAGCAGTAAGCAGAAAAATTGGGAGAACACTTTTCCTGCAATAGGATAAAATGGCAGCAAACTTTGCATGCCGCCTGTCTGGGCGACTTGTTTACTGCCCATTGCTCGGAGGGACATGCTGCAAGAAATGAGGGTGACAACTTTTAAAGTGGGGGACTGTCATTTTTTAATGTTTGGGAATCCTTTATTCAAACCCTACCAGTTGGTACCCAACAGTCTATAATGAGGGGTTTTCAATATTCCCAGTGGTATCAAACTATATTGATAATTAATGACCCTCCAATTGATTCTGTATCCTCTAGACATGTGCATAATGGAAAAATTTGTTTAGTTTAGTTTCGGATAGATTCGGTATGTTACTAATTTCGTTTCGTTATGGAATTCGTTTAGTTTGGTTTCGGAATTCATTTTGCTTTGTTTTCATTAAAACTTGTTTCATTTATTAATTGCCTAACGAATTCCAACTTTTCAGAATGATTAGAATTAGGATCAGTCGACAAACGATCGACCGATTTGAATTCTGTGTGAAGAAATAGCTGGTTGTTAAGCAGCGGGCCGGAAAGCTGGCCGCCCGCGTCCTTCACAACCATGAGTCATCATCTGTCAGCGGGCTTCCCCACTGACAGATGAATGTAAAGATAAAGAATGCCGGTTTAGAAAAAGACATTTCTAAAGAAAGAAAAATGCTTGAAATTACATTTAAATTGTGATGTCAGAAGGGGGCGGTACCTGGGTGGCCCTGCATATGGCGGGTAGCCTCTTATAGGGGGAAAGCGTTTTTTTAACAATTTTCTATTTTTCGGGTCGGCGGGCGTCGAGATTGACAATTGAGTACATCGAGGCACACTTTTGTTTTTTAATAAAGGATTTGTCAAAAACTGCTTACCGTGGCTTTTAATTTTTGACACTTTTTTGGTGAATGGGTAGGGGGGGGGGGGCGGGATCTGGGGGCCCCCTTGTTAAAGAGGACTTCCAGATTCCAATAAGCCCCCACGGATTGTCAGGAAGAGGCCCTTGTCCCTATCAACATGGAGACAAGGTGCTTTGGGGTGGCGGGCACAGAGCCCCCTGCATCAAAGCACCCACCCCCATGTTGAGGGCATGTAGCCTGATATGGTTCAGGAGGGGGGTTGCTCGCTCGTTCCCCCACCCCCCCTTCCTGATTTGCCAGGCTGCATGCTCAGATAAGGGTCTGGTATGGACTTTAGGGGGGACCCCACGCCGGTTTATGTTTGATATTTTGGAGTGGGGTTACCCTTAAAATCCATACCAGACCCCGAGGTTCTGGTATGGACTGGAGGGGACCCCATTCTGTTTTTTTAACATGTTTTTTATTGCCGGGAAATGCCGGCATTCTTTATCTTTAGCATTCATCTGTCAGTGGGGAAGCCCACTGACAGATGATGACTGATGGCTGTTAAGGACGTGGGCGGCCGGCTTCCCAGCCCACTGCTTGACAACCAGCCATTTCACACAGAATTTGAATTGATCGATCGTTTTTAGACCGATCCGAATTCTAAACGTTCTCAAAAGTTGAAATTCGTTAGAAAATTAATAAATGAAATTAAATTTAACGGATTTCAATGAAATTCATTACTGTTCGTTACTATTTCATTTGGAGATTTGAATTCATCCGAATCTCCGAATAACCAAAATGTGTCCGAATGTGTATTCAGGCTGAAATGAATTGCACATGTCTAGTATCCTCCACTTAATTTGAAATCTCTGTTAAAATCTAGTAATTAAGGTCTCCCCCCCATTCCATCTCAACCTTATAATTTTTACCAACCACTTCCATCCTGATGCTTATTGTGATTCCCTTTTCTGTTGTACTAGTTTACTTTTAAATCATGTTTAAGAACTGAATATTGTCATTTTGAATTATTTCTTTGGCCAAATGTTGCAGCCACTGACATTATTAAATGCATTCTCACCTAAAATAGAAAAAAAAAAATGAGGGACTGTCCCGCAAAAAAAAAAAAAGGGACACTTGTCAGGTATGCAGGAACCCATAGAAATCATCTTGTAAATAAAAAATATTTTGCTGCCACAGGTTACTGCACTTTGCACATGGCCACAGGTTACTGCACTTTGCACATGCTTACTTTTTTCACTGTTTTATCAAATAAACTTGTTGGTTCATAACATAAAGATTCTGAAATTTAGCTTTATTTTGAACCCATTGGTTGACCTAGTGTACCAATTGTCTGGCTTTTAAAAAAAAAGGGAATGTTGCCCATATTATTAGTAAGTAAGAGATCACAAAGCCAGTATTTTTCTCCAGATAAAATGCCAACTTTAACCTTAGTAATTAGACGAGGGTAAAATAGCACCCTCCTGCATCAATCTTGTCAAAGGTCACAATTCTATATTATGCATGTTGTGTTTAGGTATTTTCAACAATAGAGCATGATTTTTGTACTCAAATGGATCTGGAGTGTTTTGTCACAACCCGGATTAGACCCCATACCCCAAATCAGACCATTTTAGGTAGATGTATAGCCTAAACATTTTTTTTTTTCATTTTTGGATATAGTTGGGGAAGTCCCAAGAGCAGGAAGGAATCTCTCCAGAGCAAGATGATCCCCTCTTAGAGAACTGTCACCTGTACGGGCTTACCCATTGAGAGATTTCCCCTCACTCTCAATTGCTGTGACAATTCAAAAATTTTTGGTTGTAGTAGTTTTCTGTATCAGGAAAATGGTCATCAGAACAAACAGTGAGCTTGAATCTCTGCAGCGGAACACGCTCAACAATTAAAACCTGACAGCAGTTCTAACCCCTCATTACTTTATCTAAAACTAAAAAAAATGTTTTGGCTTGATATAGGTTAGTTACTATTAGTTAAGACTTTTGTCTAAATTCATTTGTAAACTAAATTTAAGTCATTAAGCTGCATAGACTAAATTTCTACTCTTTTTTTTATATAAATTAGATTTGCAGGATTTTCTGGGGTTTTTTTTAGGGTATGTTTTTTTTTTGTTTTTTTTAGTGTTTTGTATTTATTTATTTTTTGTATATGTGATTTTTGTTTGTGAACCATTTTGCTTTTTTACTGCCTATTTTTTTATTTCTGTGAAAAAAAAAGTAAAATGACAAGGTTAATGTGGAGCATATTTTTGGAAAAAGAATGGGTCAAAGATAGTTAAAAGGAGCTTCCATCACAGCAGGAGCTATTCAAAGCCTGTTCCACCTATAAAAAAACAATAATTTCACCCATCCCCATGACACTAATGTATTCAGCCAATGTGGTGAAATTTCCCTAAAGTCTTCCAATTTTTGCCCAAATTCCATGAATTAAAAACCCTCAATTACGCTCAGTGCTTTTTATTATTGCGGTGTCAGGGAGAGTCAGGGGTCGTTTTTAATGAAGTACATAATAGTTTCTTTGAAAATTGTTTCAAATGCATGAGCATATGCTCAGGACATAGACAATTATCTTACCTTTGATTTAAGTGGCTGATCTGAGGTTTGGAAAGATAAAGTGCCTCCATAGTTGAAGTGTGGGGTTATCCTGGGCTTTTGCATGACACTTTTAATGAAACCTGTAATGAGAGAAACATGTAGGTATGCCATTGTTGACCTCCTTTTGAAAATACTATATTTCTGGCTGTCTTGCTGATCTCTTTTGCCTTCTGTATCTTCATCATAACAGGTGTACAAAAGTGTCTGATCTGCACACTTATTCTGGGGGATTCATGCCTACATACCCCTATATCACTAACATGTATGCCACATGTCCATAATAACAAGCCAATGTGTTTCAGGGGCCAAACTCTACCCCTTTGTCAGATCTAAAATGCTGTATAAGGTAGGAAGAAAAATGTGATTTAAATTTCATTTTCAGAAAAAAAAAATATCACAGAGACTTTAACAGGATATGAATTAACATATAAATTCCTATATTATGATTATTGAATTTTAGTTCATAAACCTAATTCATGTTAATTACTTGCCTTCTCCCTTATACAGCATGTTAAAATGAGCCTGTACCCAGACTATGCACCCTAAAATGTTTACATGTTCCTAACAAACAATAAAAACACTATAAAACAATTGCCCATTCACCTCTGTAACTGTAGGTGTTGTGGAGAAATTAATCTTCAAAATTCACTGAAAGCTTAGCTGTTTTTCTATTACTTTTCACTGCAGCAGAACCTTGGCAACCTGGCAGTATTCTATGGTAAACATAAATCAGGTGTTTCTAAACTGTCAGGAACAGACTCCGCTCACCACATGCCTGTCAAATTGGGACGAGTGGCTGTCTCCATGCAGCCGCTGCATCCCCATATGCTTATGTGAGCTGTCTGCATGCAGCACTTGGTGGCTTTAGTGCCATATACACGTCCCATTTACAATCTACAGGCCTCAGCAACAGTGTGAAAGAGGCCTTAGAGCTTTTGTTGCAATCTTTGAGAATGAACCACTTCACAGTACAAACAGATAGAGAAGTCAGGGTGGCTTCTTTTAAAACACATTTAAAGGCTTGTTAAAAATACATAAATATTCATAGCACATGTGCACTTTAGGCCCTGATAAAGGGGGTACAGTCTGGCCCCTGAAAGTGTTGGCTTGTTATTGTGAACATGGATAATAGAATAAATACTTTTGCTCTTTGGTATGGTGCTCTTTTTCATCTACTCTTCCTGATTTTCTTCTAAGGTGCCTAGGTAGGCTGTCCCATTCTTGTGAATTTATCAAAACTGGAGCAGATAGAATCTGAAACAGTTGTGCATGATAACCAACCAGCTTCTATCTTCAGCTTGTTCAGTTAAGCTTTGAAAATGAAAGCTTTGACTCGATTGGTTACATTGCTCAGTATGCTCAGCTTTTGTCTCCTCCAATTTGCTAAATTCAACTAAGTGTGCAGGGGTCAGGATGTGTAATGCACAGGATACTTTACGGAGTACAACTAAAATTACCCTCTTTTCCTAGTACAAATCACCCCCACAGTACATATCTCTTCTAACATCCCTAAATCCTCCCTTCCAGCTTATCCACTCAGTACAGACACCCCGCAGAACAAACCCCTTAGTACAGTATAGACCCCCCAGCATAGACTGACCCTCCCAGCAAAGACCCCTCAGTACCCATGGCTTCACACTCCTCCCAGCACAAGCCCTTGCAAAGACTGCCCCACATCCAGCACAATCTGATCCTTCCCTAGCACAGGACAACCCTCTCCTCCCCAGCACAGGCTGACCCCCCCCCCCTACAGACCCCTCAGTACAGACAGACCCCTCTCCCCAGTATAGAAATAAACTCCCAGCACAGAACCCTCAGTACAGACTGACCCTCTTAACATTCCCACGCTCCTTCCCCACAGTAAAGACCCCTTAGCACAGACACCCCTCCTCCAGTACAACCCCTCCTACCCCCAGCATAGATCCCCCTTCGCCAGTATACAGCAACCTCTGCCTCCCCCCTCCAGTACAGACGCCCTACTTCCCCAGTATACATCCCACAGCACAGAAACTCCTGCCCCCTCTCTTTCCAGTACAGACACCCCCCTTTTCCAGTATACTTCCCACAATACATAAACCCTTGCCCATCCCTCCCCTCTGCAGTACAGACACACCCAAACCCCCCCAGGTATAGACACCCTTTCCTCCTGTATAGACACCACAGTAAACAAAATGCTTGCCCCCTCTCTCCTGTACAAATTCAGAACTGCCCCCCCCCCCTTAAACTCAGTCATTAACATATACTGACTGGTCATGTACAGAGTGATCTCAGAGGGGAAGTTCTGAGAAGAAGAGGAAAGTGAAGGTAGGAGACATGCACACACTATAAGCTCCTGTTGTAACTGATGATGCATGTATGGACTCGCTGGGGGTGCCACTACTGCTTGATGTTTTGTCTTTTGCATTGCATGGTGCTGTGGGGCAACACAAAAAGATTACTGTCAGGCAGCCACAGCCCCCCTCCCCCCCCGCAGCACTCCACTGTTTAGTAATATCAATCTACAAACAGATATTTATAGAAAATTGCAGGCTTTATTTCATTGCACACTTTTGTAGCCATGTGCTTCCTTGGGAGTGGCTGATAGTTGTGGTTCACCTTATAGCTGCCCTCAATCCCACCATATCTCACACATCTGAAGTCACTGAACAGGCTCTTGTTTTTGCTTGTTTTATTTAGGGGATGCAACTTGGATGGGGTAAAGGGGCAACTGCAGGGCCGGCTCTAACCATTAGGCGGAGTAGGCGGCCGCCTAGGGCGCACTTCCGCCTAGGGGCGCCTGGCCACTGTTGATCTGTCACTGGCTGCTCTGCATTGATTCATGTAAAAACTGACACTGTCTGACTGAGATAATGAGATTGTATTATAACATGCCATTTGTAAATGTATATAGAAATAGTGACTGATCTGCCAAATACCCCCCTCCGCCCCCACCCCAGTAAGGCTGTATTTGATGGGCACAGGTGAAGCTGTATTTGATGGGCACGGGTGAGGCTGTATTGATTGGCGCTGGTGAAGCAGTATTTGATGGGGGCTGGTGAGGCTGCATTTGATTGGCGCTGATCAGGCTGCAATTCATTGGTGCTGATCAGGCTGGGCGGGGAAAAGGGGGTGGAGTCAAGGGGGAGGCAAAATGAGGTTTCGCCTAGGGTGTCAAAAATCCTTGCACCAGCCCTGGGCAACTGTAGGATGCCCAAAGAATTGGTTACAGGACCATTTATGTACATGACCGTATATACACTCCACTTCCTCCAGCACATCTCTTCTGCAGACTATTGCTCCTTCACTTCTCTCCAGCACATCTCTTAGTTCCTGACCTGAAGGGAAATTTATCAGGCTCACTCAACTCCTTTCTCTTCACTGCAGCTAGCACATGGTGAGGCCTGCAAACTGTCAGTACCACCCATTACAGGCCAGGGTCTTTGACCCCTCAAAGTGTAGCCTAGTACATTGGTGCTAGCTGGGCCTTTTGATGGACTACAACTCCCAGCCCATCCCTTCTTCCAGGTCCCACCGACCTGCTTTCCTTACAGTGACACTCCTTCCCCTGACTGGCTTCCAAGGCTTACACAGGCTGTCCACTATTTCTCTCCCAGACTGCTCCGGCCTTCCTCTTCTAGCTCCCAGGGTCTGTCACTCACTGACTCCAGTGGATACATTAAAGTGTTCACAGTAGCACCTCTGCCATTCTCCTACTCCTTGTGCTGCTCCAGGAATCAACTCCACTCCTGGCTGCACCCGAGTCTCCAGGCCTCACGGTCACCTCCCAGACTGGGGGCTCCCTCCATGGCACCTCTGCTACATCTTCCACACTTCCACCCGGCACTCTTCTCCCCCCTGCTGGCAGACAGCTGTATTTAAGGAGGCCTGCCCCCTGCCAATCCAGACTGTAGATTGGTCAGGGCTCCTTGTTGTACACCATCTGCCGGTATGTGGATGCTCTGGTCTGGGTAGTGGAGGGCCTGTCAAGGAAGGTCTGGTAGCTGACACTGGGGGTTCCTGCAGCCGATCTGGTGTCTTGAGGGGGCTCCGTCTCATCCCCATCGGAGAAGTAGAGGGTCTGCGAACGCCCCGCCTCCCCCTCTTCATCCGACCCCTCACTTGGAGACAACCACTCCACCAGGTGCTGGCAGACAGCTGTATTTAAGGAGGCCTGCCCCCTGCCATTCCAGACTGTAAATTGGTCAGGGCTCCTTGTCATACATCAGGAAGTGACAGCTCCTCATTCGCCCCCCTTTCCAGAACCTTCTCTGCTCAAGGGGGAGGAAACTCCAAGGGGTGTTCCTTCCTTCTTCAGCTCTTCCCTGAGCCACTCCCCAGTTTAGATCAAAACATTCAGGCCTGCACTTACAGTCAGACCTGACTAAATTTTTCCTCTCCTAGCAAAAACTCACTACAAAATGCACCTATCACTATGGGGGCGCTGCACCTTATTTTTCTATTCCTCTCTGTTCTTCTTACAGAGGTCATTTTCACAAAGAGCAGAGTAATCCATCCCCCTTTACTTCCTGGAACTCTAGGTCTGCCTCCTGGGATATGCAACAGTGCACACCATCTGAGGGAAAAGGCACTGGTGATGTAGCTTCCCAGGATGCATCTGTGTGGCCCAGGTTACATCACCAGTACCACACCTAACCAGGAAGTGGAAAAAGTGATGGTAAATCAAAACATGTTTGTTTAACTAATGAATGCAAGATGGTTTTAGATCAGCATGCAGAGCTGCCTGTTGATGTGATTTTTAGTAACAGGGAGAAAGGTCCAATTTAATTAGATTAATTAAAAAAAAGAAAGGGTCTGTCTATTAATTGCATACTAGCACATCATGCATAACAACAAATAACACTGCGCTCAAATGTCACTCTAACCAAAACATGTTGAAATAGCTCTCATACCACTCTGGCATGTAGAGGGTAAACATGGTCGGAGGGAAAGAAAGTCCCAAGGAAGTCCATGGACAAAGTCTGGAGGAGCAATTCAAGGCAGCCGGCTAAACGGAGCAGGAAGACTCTGTAGACCAAGACATAAACAAGAGAGCAGCGCCTCTAAGTGCAATACCTTCTTTAATGATAAAGGGTATAAGTAAATTTACACTCACATAAAAAATTGGATAAAAGATCGGATAAAAACAGAAAGGATCATCTGTGGATCACCAGGTGGTGTGCAGGCAGGCGTGGAGAGGAAGCCGATGCCCGTCACGCTGTTGGCTTCCAGCGCAAGCCGGGAGACAAAGCCGATCACAGACCGTCCACACGCTCAGCACCACGTCACTTCGGATCACCAAACAGGAAATGCGCACGTTCGGATCATTCATGATCCCTCATCAGGCAAGATAGAGCAAGCCAAGATAGGCTCTATCTTGCCTGATGAGGGATCATGAATGATCCGAATGCGCGCATTTCCTGTTTGGTGACCCGGAAGTGACGTGGTGCTGAGCGTGTGGACGGTCTGTGATCGGCTTTGTCTCCCGGCTTGTGCTGGAAGCCAACAGCATGACGGGCATCGGCTTCCTCTCCACGCCTGCCTGCACACCACCTGGTGATCCACGGATGATCCTTTGTTTTTATCCGATCTTTTATCCAATTTTTTACGTGAGTGTAAATTTACTTATACCCTTTATCATTAAAGAAGGTATTGCACTTAGAGGCGCTGCTCTCTTGTTTATACTAGCACATCATGCCAGACTTACCTTAAAATGAAGCCCTCCAGAGGCACGTGGTCACCGCTGTCGGCGCTTCCATCCTTATCCATTTTTCTATCTGAGTTTGCGGGCTCCGACTCTTTGAGTGGTCAAGGCGCAATGAGGTCACTCCCACACATGCCCACCAGAGTCACAGTTGCAGCACAGCGCTCTCAGTGGAGTACGCCATCTGTTGAGAGCGCAGTGCACATGCGCCAGTGATGTCACTGGCCTCTACAAATGTGAATGTCTCTTTACTGGTACACCTTTAGAAGAAATTCACTGTACCTACAGGTAAGCCCTATTACCTGTACCTGCAGGTACAAGTCATAAGCAGACATTACTATGACTTTCGTTTGCATCTGACAATTCATGCAATCAAATGCATGTAGTCATGCAAATTAGTATTGTGTCCAGATTCCCTACTTTTGAAAAAGAAAAACCCCTGTTGGTGGGACTTTGTAGGTGGTGGAACAGCAAAAATCAATACCACATAATTGTATAAAAATTCTTCATTTATTCCACATGAATACAGATAAGAAGTGTATATTGGCAAATAGATTTGTTCATATCTACATAAATATCACATCCTGTTAAAACTAAAAAACTATTTCAGTGAATCGGCCCACACCAATCCAAGTATCTGTACTTAGCACCATTCTGCAGTCCTACGCAAAAGGAGAAGAGCCCTACTTTTAGTCCCAAAGGCGGATGTAGGCTCTGTAATTCCCCTGAAAATCTTTTAACAAATAAAAATAATGAAATCTGGACTTCTAAGTTTTTAAATATATTTACTTTGGCCCTCATACAAAAAAAAAAAAAAATCTTGATATACCTCCTAAAAAACGGATCAAGTGATCAAGCGTAAACACCACAATAAATCTCTTTTTCCAATTCAGAAAATTCTGTCTGCCCCACCACTCTAATGGTCCAAATGAATGTAATTAATAAAGGGACCTATCTGCAGCACAGATCACTGCAGAAGTGTAGACAGTGATGTGGATTACCTAAATCTTCCTTTGTATACTCAAGCCCTGTTTTTCATTTTCTACCTTCTTATCCCTGGACCGCAGAAGTCCTTTACTTTGCCCCCTGTGACATCATTAGCACTGTAGCCAGGAGATGGGATCCAAGAGGGCACCCTACATTAAATTCTACTGGTGCAGAGAACGCTAGTTCCTCATCGGAGGAAATGTGCAAATCGCTGTGCTGTTAATCATAGAAAGCACTCTGCTCTCTTCTGTTATCAGCATGCTTCTTGCACTGCAGAACAGCTAATTGACTCATTTTGCTGCTTCTCTCTTTCACAGTCTGAGCTCTGCCTTGCAGGGACTACACAATGAATTCAGAGCTAAGTAAATGTGTGTCTTTTATATCTGCCTAGACTTCAGCTCTAATTACAAACTTGCAATAAAGAGCATCTATACCTAATTCTTTGCCTATAATTTCCTTTAAAGCAGGAAGAGTGCTTATCCACTTATGTCAATTGAAAGGTCACTTTGGAAATTGTATGCGGTAGTATAATAAGTGTCTACTGTAATTTCATCAGCTCGCAATATCTTCTATAAGGTGTAAACATTAGAGCTGTATACTTAAAATCTGTATAGCTCCATTTGTTAAAATAACATGTTTTACCTATCTAGCTCCACCAACAGATCCACCGACAACCACGAGGAGGACAACACCCCAAAGGACCCGCCCACCTGTCAGGAAAACTACTCGGCTACCTACAACGGCGAAGGCCACCACGCCATCAGTTACATCTGTAAAAGCTACAACTCTGCTATCTATAACCGAAATCATTTCCACACCACCACCTACACCTGCCAGAACCACCATATCAGTACCTACAGGTGAGGAAACTATGGAAATTACCACAGGACCTACAGTCGAAAGAACTACAACTCCACAGCCTACACCATCAGGATCTGCTTCAGCACCAGCTGTTACAACTACAGTATCATCACTGTCATTATCAAGCCCATCCTACACTACCCCCATTGATGAGACTACCACCGAAGCACAGCCTCTGAGCACAGGTACAAATCTTTGTCTTTAATTTATATTTCCAAAAAAAAATATATATATCTGGTAAAATAAGTATTGAGCACGTCACCATTTTTCTAGGTAAATATTTCTAAAGGTGCTATTGACATAACATATTCATCACATGTCCATAACAACCCAAGCAATCCATAAATACAAAGAAACCAAAGCAAACAAGTTCAGAAATGAAGTTATGTGTAATAAAATGGAATGACAGGGAAAAAGTATTGAGCACGTTAACTGAAATATATTTAATACTTCGTACAAAATCCTTTGTTGGTAATGACAGCTTCAAGGTGTCTTCTGTATGGAGAAACTATTCTCATGCATTGCTCAGGTGTGATTTTGGCTCATTCTTCCACACAAGCAGTCTTCAAATCTTGAAGGTTCCTTTGGCCTCTTCTTTGAACTCTGATTTTAGTTCTTTTCATAGATTTTTTATTGGATTCAAGTCAGGTGATTGGCTGGGCCATTTTAGCATCTTTATTTTCTTTCTTTGAAACCAATTGAGAGTTTCCTTGGCTTTGTGTTTGGGATCATTGTCTTGCTGAAATGTCCACCTTCCTTTCATCTTCATCATCCTGGTAGATGGCAGCAGATGTATATCAAGAATGTCTTAGTTCAATTTCCCATTCATCCTTCCTTCAATGACCTAAAGTTTGCCATTACCATGTGCTGAAAAACAGCCCCAAACCATGATGTTCCCACCTCCAAACTTCACTGTTGGTATGGGGGTGTTTTTGGGGTGATGTACAGTGACCTCCAAACATGGTGTGTATTATGGCACCCAGGGAGTTCCATTTTGGTCTCATCTGACCAGACTATATTCTCCCAGTATTTCACAGGCTTGTCTAAATGTTGTGCAGCACACTTTAAACGAGCTTCAATATGCTTTTTCTTCAGCAATGGAGTCTTGCCTGGTGAGCGTGCATACATGCCATGGCGGTTGAGTGCATTACTTATTGTTTTCTTTGAAACAATTGTACCTACTAATTTCATGTTTTTCTGAAGCTCTCAACAAGTGATACTTGGCTCTTAGATTACTCTTCTGATAATTCTTTTCACTCCCCAGTTTTGCGTGGAGCACCTGGTAATGGTCAGTATATTGTGAAATTATGTTCTTTCCACTTCTGGACATGTGGTGAAAATTTCATGTCAATAGCACTTTAAAAAATATATTTACCTAGAAAATTGTGACATATTCGATACTTATTTTACCCGCTGTAAATTAAAATGCAATAGTGCAAAAAAAAAGTGCAATCCGCTTGTGTTATAATTCTTGCAAATAAAAGTGTCTTGTGCTTTCACTCTACCCGACTCCACCCTGTGTCACCACCAGTGTCCCCTCCTGGGACTGAACTTACTGAAAGTTGTTGACCCCCTGTGCATATGCCTAGGAAGGTCAATACAGCTTTAAATGATAGACTCTCTATATAGGTATTCCATCCACCTAGGACCGTTATTGGGCTGGTTTCTCCAAACATCAACCAAAAGGAAGTCAGAGAATAGCATGCATAGCGTAAAACCATTTATTCAGAATTCCCCCAATAAAATATAAAAGTTGACACTCATAAATATAGTGCCTCATCTGGTACTAGGAACAATCTGCCAAAAGGTTTTATGAGACGCTCCACGTGGGAGCCGGAGTGCATTCCAAAGAGCGGAATTGATGCAGTCAGAAATCCCGCCCCTACGTGTTTTGTCACATCTGGGATGTCATCATGGGGTGACATTACCACAAATAAATGCTGTAAATGGGCCCTCTAGAGGCTAGAGTGGCTCAGTAGCCAAAAAAAAAATCTTCTGGGTACAGGGGACTACTCCCTGGTTTCTGCAATTTAATGGCCAATTGCCAGGCCTGCCAATGAATGCTGCCTGATGGGAACAAAAAGCAAAGTGAGTACAGCGATGACCTCCTCAGTGCAGTCAAACGTCTTCATGGATCAAATAGTCAGCTGGGGGTTGGAGGGCTGGCATGCCAGAGACCAAGCTGTACCAGTTAATTGCAGGGGAGAAAAGTGAGGTCATTGACCTGGTTATGCTGGCTGGCAGGAGAGTCGGGGTCCCAAGAATGGATGAAGAGAATCACACACATTTTGAAAAGCAGGACTATCCTCAAACACAGTATATCTCAACTATGCCTTTGTCTGTTTGCCTGGAGCTAAGCTTTAAAGTGGAAATTCCCCATAACCACTTGATATAAAAAATAAAGTTCTTTAGCAAGGAACATACATTCCACATTAATAAGTATGCTATTAAAATCAGTGTGTGCTGTAAATTGCCTCCTGCATTGCTCCTGTTTCTTCTTGCTGGAGGCTGCCATTTTGCTGAAGCCCAGAATTCCTGAGCAGCAGTACTTCTTTAGGCTGTCAGAAGGTATTATGAGAGATTATATAGTATCTGATCAGTGTAGGGGACCTTAGACCAATCCAATCCTAGTATATTGATATGTAAATAATTATACGTCGATGGCCTAGGCCGTCTAAATAAAACCAATAGGATTTTGCTAGATTAGTAACAGGTCCCAGTGAGCACATAACAGAAGTAATTTATAAAAATATAAATGTTTTATTCATGTACAAATACAGATTTTTTAAAAATATACAAGAAAAGCACATTTCTCAATGACAGACGGTACCTATCCCATATACAATATGTGTTATACTCATATCACATCGGGGATAGGACCAGTAGAGTGATTTTTATCAACGTTTCGCAATCTCCATTGCTTCATCAGGATACATTCATCTCTATTTTCGTCTATCAATCAGAATATAAACAACATCTTTAAATATTATACCTCCTTTGAACAAAAAACTACTATGAACTTAAATAACATATGCTCACCTATCCTTCTTTAATGTTCCAGTATGGCAGCACTGCACACATTCATCCCAAGGGGGGCCAGTCTCCCTCCACCTTCCCTGCACAGAGTCGTGGTACCAGGTCCACCCCTCTATGATATAGACGGGTATCCAGTTGTCCTTCAAGTACTAATTTAGTTGTCTCTATTTCCCACTTAAGGTCTGTAAGCCAAAATGTGGTATATGATTACTGATAAAGTCAATTTATAGCATCCTATTATATATAAGGGGGAGGGAGGGGGAGAAGCCACCTAGCACAGTGTGGCCCTCCTCCTCCTCTCCATGCGGTCAATAAAAGCCGTCATTCACAGCCCCTGCAGGGACTAAGTGATGCCGCACACTCGGGGGGTAAGACTTATGACATACCTGTGTATTCAAAAGACCAGGGATACGTGGCAGCGGGGCTTCCATGCCTCCATGCGCTGCCGCGTCCCCGGCCTTATGAGGACTAGATATGCGGAAGTGACAGAGCCTCCCGGCTCTCCTGGCGTCACTTCCGCATTGCCGTCTGTGTGAACGGCGCATGCGCAAGACACTCAATCAGCCAGCGGATATACAGTGTCCGTCGCTGATGGGAGTCCCGGGCATCGTCGTCTCCCCCAGGTGTAACTTCACCTGGGGGGGATAGAGACAAGTGGAGGCCTTAAGGAGTGAAACCCCCACCTGCTTCCAGACGTGCCTGATACTCGGACCTAAAATCAAGGCAGATCAAAGAAGGAGGGGAGACCGGCCACCACAGGGCGAACGAACGGCGCCACCTGCTGGAAAACATATGAATGCATATTATTTTTCACAAAACAAGAAATTTTCTAGTCATATAAATCTATCGAATCATACCATATAGCATTATATCAATACATGGTTACATACACGGTAAAGATACAGAAAAAGACAAAAGATACACAATATACAAAAATCATACAAAATTACATGTAAACTTGCGAAAAAAAAAAACAAAAAAAAAAAAAAAAACACACCACCCCCATGAATCCAGCACCCTCACCCACCATACCTCACCCCATAACCCATGCCCCACAGCATTGGCCCGCTAGGAGCTCATCCTCTCTATACCCAGGGCATATAATACTGTTGGTGGCTATTAGGGTAACCATTCAACTAGTCCAACAGCTCTAGATCCAATTGTTATTCTATCAAGGCAAGGAAGCCCCCTAAAGAAAGGCATTAAACGTCAATGACGTATTGAGCCCAGGGTAATCCGTCGCCCTTTGTCTATAAATCCACTTAGCTTCTTTCTCAATATAGCTGCATCCCAATTTCCTCCTCTCGGGTTGGGGTACACTCTTTCCAGGACAAAAAATGAGATAAACGAGGGATCAAAGCTGTGACATAATCCCAGATGCTTACATATAGGGGTATATAACAGCCCAGCGTCCACATAATACAGGTGGTCCTGAATTCTTTTGCTTAAAGTTCTTTTTGTTTTTCCTATATAGAAGGCTCCGCATCTGCAATTAGCCATGTAAACTACCCCCTCTGTCTGGCAATCTGAATATGTCCTGGATTTGATAACACCCCCTCTTGGAAGTTGGTGGGTGTTACCTTCATTGATCCATGGGCATTGTGGGCATGTGCTGCACCTATATGTACCATGTCCACCCATCGCTCCCTCCAAGGGGACAGGAGGTGCCAGATGACTATGCACCAACTTGTCCCTCAGGGAGGTAGATCTTCTAAAGACTACCTCAGGGCGGGCTCTGATATATTTTGAGACTATTGGATCATCTACCAAGAAATGCCAGTTCCTCTGTAGCATCTCTTTGAATGCCTGTTGTTGAGTACTAAAAGTGGTAATTAGTTTAGTTGTACCTTGATTCTTATGTTTCTTGGTTCGAAAAATAAGGTTTTCCCTTGTCTGAGTTTTTGCTTTCTGGTAGGCTTTTTTCAATACTTTCTTGCCATAGCCTCTTTCGCGTAAGCGCGTATAGAGTGCTCTGGCTTCCAATTCAAAATCCCCGTCCCTGGTGCAGTTCCGTCTCAGCCTCAAATATTGGCTATAGGGGATACTACGCACCAGAGGACGGGGATGAGCGCTTGTATAATGCAGAATTGTATTTCCCGCTGTTTCTTTACGATAGAGGGATGAATGTATCATACCCTCCGGACTTACATATAGGTAAAGATCCAGGAAAGAAATCCTATGTGTATCAAACTGTACCGTAAATTTGAGATTGAAGTCATTAATTGAAATATACTGCATAAATTCAGCCAGATTTTCCTTGGTACCTGTCCAGATGACGAGGACATTGTCTATATACCTCCGCCACAAAAGAATGTGGCGAAGATATACAGACGAGGCCTCGTCAGAGAATAATCTCCTTTCCCACCCCCCCAGGTACAGGTTGGCATACGATGGGGCACAAGAAGCCCCCTGCACCTGGAGGTAGTGGGATCCATTAAATGTAAAGGAGTTGCATGTAAGGACATGCAGCAACAATTCTAGTACGAGCTCGTTAAGAGGCCATGCATTCCAGTCCACCTCCCCCAGGGAGGCGGAAACCACCTCCACCCCCCTGGAGTGGGGGATACTGGAATACAGGGCCTCAATGTCAATGGCCACCAGGTATGACCCAGGGGGGACAGTCATCCCCTCGATCACCTTGAGGAGCTACAAAGTATCCTTCAAATAGGATGGCAATCTCTTCACATGTGGTCTCAATTGAGTATCGATATATTGACTTGCCTTTTCGGTGTGGCAGCCAATCCCCGAGATAATGGGGCGTCCTGGAGGTTTGGTAGAGTTTTTGTGCACTTTCGACAGAGCGTAGAATGTTGGAATCATTGGCCATTGTACTTGCAAATATTCAAAAAGACCTTTATCAATCAATCCCTCATTATACGCTCTAGCTGTTATATTCTTGTAATCAGTTCGATGGGCATATATCACCTCCTCATCTATCTTCTGATACCAATCCCCATTACTTAGGATCGTCTCACACATCTCAACATACTGCTGTTGATCCATGACGACCACATTGCCCCCCTTATCCGAGGGTTTAATCACAATGTGGTCGCCATGGGTCAAATTAGTCGACCCACCTCCCTGACCATCTGCTTCAGGAACCCCCATATCGCTGGGGATGTTTGCAATTTGGGAAATTTTCGGGATTTTGCCCTAAGTTTGATTTGCGCAGGGGACCCTTCACTTTCACCCTCGTCAGATGACGAGGAAGAACTTTCAGCATCCCCCGCCTGTTTACTTTCCTCCAATAGTTGCATAAGTATTTTTAGTGTCCTAAAATCTTGGACTTTCCATCCCCTATAGGGATCCTCATCACCAGATGCGCCCCTATCCCCCTCTTTATCAAATATGTATTTGAAGGTGAGGCAAATAGATGAAGGTCTTTTACTAGTTCGAATTTATCTATGTGTACTGATGGACAAAAACTAAGGCCCAATTGAAGCACCTCTTTTTCAACTGTTGATAAATGGTAAGATGAAAGATTGATTATATCTAGGGGTTCTCTCCCTGTAGTTGTTTGACCACAAAGGGATCCATTTTACCCATTTTCATGGGGGGTAGAGGGGTTTGGGGGAGTGGCACTGGAGAGGGGTTCTCTAAAGGGGATGAATTAGAAGTAGATCTATTTTGATTTTTAGGGATTGCTCCCAGATCTTTATAATTACCTTTAGGCTCTTGCCCCCCTCCCTCTGTTGATATACTTGTTCCAGGTTTTGGTTGTCTTGCTTCCAATACATATTCTTTTGTTTGGATGCTATTTCTTTTTCTAGAGTCCAGTTGTAATTCAAGGGGGGGGAGTTGACGTTTATTCTTTCTTCCCCCTTCTATATTCTGATAGCCACCTCTTCCCCTCCCTCTCCCCGGTCCCCCTCTTTTCCCTCTTGATGATGTGGTATCTGTTCTCAGAGAGGAGGCGGATGAGGTTATAGATACATCTGACCCTGACTGGAAGAGAGAGGATCTTCTGTCTAGGTCTGGTCTGTTACCCCCATTTCTGGGTTGTCTATTTCTTCTTTTTTGCCATCTATATGCATATCCTCCTAAGAAGGCCAATTTGTCCTTGTAGAACTTAGTTTCTTTTCTTGATACAATATCCTTATTGTATCCTTCCAAATATTGAACTAGTTCAATTTCCCTCTTTTTAAATTCACAGTGTTGGATCAGGCTCTCGTTATCTTTTCTGAGGGTTTCTATCTCCTGATCTAAGAGGGTAAGATCCTGTGTGTGTTTCACTTTCAACATTCCCATTAGGTTTGTTGAGCACTGGGTAAGATGTTTCTCCCAGTGTTCATGAAAGACCAAGTCCCCCACCTCAAACGATGGAAAAACCTGGATCCTCAAACCAAGGGGGTTGATCCTGTCTCCCATATATCTATCAAAGAACCGTATATGCCATCCTAAGTTGGACTTTCTCTCCATAAGTTTTTTTAGTTTGTTGAAATAGACATCAAGCTCTGCTACCTTATTTTGCGTTCCTGAATTAAAAGTATGTTGTATATTATCCAGGAAGCCCTCCCAATTAGACCCAAATATCTGCGACATCGCTAAGATGGGGTGGGGGGAGGGGAGGGAGAGAAAGAGAGAGAGAAAAAAAAAAAACCTTGAAAAACACACCACAATCCAACAATATATTAAGTATTCTCAGTCATAAATCTCCACTTTAACCAATTACATTTTTTTCCCACGATTGGATGTTCATTTTAACTCATAACCAGCATTTTCTATACATACACTGATCATTTAGGATACAGATAACGGGTTTTACACCCCAAACAAATAGTATTATGAGAGATTATATAGTATCTGATCAGTGTAGGGGACCTTAGACCAATCCAATCCTAGTATATTGATATGTAAATAATTATACGTAGATGGCCTAGGCCGTCTAAATAAAACCAATAGGATTTTGCTAGATTAGTAACAGGTCCCAGTGAGCACATAACAGAAGTAATTTATAAAAATATAAATGTTTTATTCATGTACAAATACAGATTTTTTAAAAATATACAAGAAAAGCACATTTCTCAATGACAGACGGTACCTATCCCATATACAATATGTGTTATACTCGTATCACATCAGGGATAGGACCAGTAGAGTGATTTTTATCGACATTTTGCAATCTCCATTGCTTCATCAGGATACATTCATCTCTATTTTCGTCTATCAATCAGAATATAAACAACATCTTTAAATATTATACCTCCTTTGAACAAAAAACTACTATGAACTTAAATAACATATGCTCACCTATCCTTCTTTAATGTTCCAGTATGGCAGCACCACACACATTCACCCCAAGGGGGCCAGTCTCCCTCCGCCTTCCCTCCACAGAGTCGTGGTACCAGGTCCACCCCTCTATGATATAGGCTGGTATCCAGTTGTCCTTCAAGTACTAATTTAGTTGTCTCTATTTCCCACTTAAGGTCTGTAAGCCAAAATGTGGTATATGATTACTGATAAAGTCAATTTATAGCATCCTATTATATATATATCCAACTCGACCCCCTAAGAATGCAGCATGCGGCAGCTTGAACCTCCCCTAACACTGTTTATAATCCCAATTGTAGATATGGAAAATACACATAATCAGTACATTCCTGGGGAGGGGGAGGGAGGGGGAGGGAGGAGGAGAAGCCACCTAGCACAGTGTGGCCCTCCTCCTCCTCTCCATGCGGTCAATAAAAGCCGTCATTCACAGCCCCTGCAGGGACTTGTGTTATAATTCTTGCAAATAAAAGTGTCTTGTGCTTTCACTCTACCCGACTCCACCCTGTGTCACCACCAGTGTCCCCTCCTGGGACTGAACTCACTGAAAGTTGTTGACCCCCTGTGCATATGCCTAGGAAGGTCAATACAGCTTTAAATGATAGACTCTCTATATAGGTATTCCATCCACCTAGGACCGTTATTGGGCTGGTTTCTCCAAACATCAACCAAAAGGAAGTCAGAGAATAGCATGCATAGCGTAAAACCATTTATTCAGAATTCACCCAATAAAATATAAAAGTTGACACTCATAAATATAGTGCCTCACCTGGTACTAGGAACAATCTGCCAAAAGGTTTTATGAGACGCTCCACGTGGGAGCCGGAGTGCATTCCAAAGAGCGGAATTGATGCAGTCAGAAATCCCGCCCCTACGTGTTTTGTCACATCTGGGATGTCATTATGGGGTGACATTACCACAAATAAATGCTGTAAATGGGCCCTCTAGAGGCCAGAGTGGCCCAGTAGCCAAAAAAAAAATCTTCTGGGTGCAGGGGACTACTCCCTGGTTTCTGCAATTTAATGGCCAATTGCCATGCCTGCCAATGAATGCTGCCTGATGGGAACAAAAAGCAAAGTGAGTACAGTGATGACCTCCTCAGTGCAGTCAAACGTCTTCATGGATCAAATAGTCAGCTGGGGGTTGGAGGGCTGGCATGCCAGAGACCAAGCTGTAGCAGTTAATTGCAGGGGAGAAAAGTGAGGTCATTGACCTGGTTATGCTGGCTGGCAGGAGAGTCTGGGTCCCAAGAATGGATGAAGAGAATCACACATATTTTGAAAAGCAGGACTATCCTCAAACACAGTATATCTCAACTATGCCTTTGTCTGTTTGCCTGGAGCTAAGCTTTAAAGCGGAAATTCCCCATAACCACTTGATATAAAAAATAAAGTTCTTTAGCAAGGAACATACATTCCACATTAATAAGTATGCTATTAAAATCAGTGTGTGCTGTAAATTGCCTCCTGCATTGCTCCTGTTTCTTCTTGCTGGAGGCTGCCATTTTGCTGAAGCCCAGAATTCCTGAGCAGCAGTACTTCTTTAGGCTGTCGGAAGATTGGCATCTTCAAATTCAGCACAATGCCTAAAAATACAGAGCAACTGAGCATGTGCAGAGCAAGGTGAGACAGTGTATTGTATTACTGAATATTAAACAGTATAGGCACTAATTTATAATGTTTTATATAGCTATACCTGCAAAAGGGGTGATCTAGCAGGACTTAATTTTCTGACCATAGTTTTACTTTAAGAACTCACAGAAGGATTTCAAGTTCTCCTTTATGATGGGACAAATGAGTAAACTGTAAAACCTGGGTGATGTTGGTGTGAATGTGGGTGGAGTTTGGGCGTGTAAGACATCAGTTTTCCCTTTGAGTGCTGAACTCCACCAAATGATGCAATCCATTTCCTGCAAAATAGACATTTAAATAATCATTAGAGTTTTCATAGCTGGACTTTAGGCAGATATATGACACTAATGCAACCCTGTAACTATTATTACATCATTAAATATTTTTTTTTTTTTCAATTTCAAGCAGTAGAAGTACCCAAATTTGACTAGATATCGGCCTCTTGTACTGTCTTTACAGCAGAGCTTGATCAGGTGGTGGGGGGAAACAGTGCAAGAAGCCAATTATGTGTGTTGCAATACAAAGAGCATGCTGAAAGGAGGAGAGAGTAGAGTGACAGAGATGAGCAAATTTTTCAGGGTCCAGTCACAGGGTGGGGAAGAGACCTGTAAGTAAAATTGACTTTGCAGCAGACAAATATCAGGTCCCCTTCCAGGCAGAGCTGTGTTGTGTGGCAGAGGTGTGTAAATGGCAAGCGTCAATTAAAGGTAAAGCAACTACCATGTAGGCATTTCATCTGTTTATTAAGCTGGTTCCCTGGACTTCAGCTTGAAAGTAGAAGTAAATGCTAATAGGGTGAAATTAGATTGCTAAAGCACTATGTATAATAAACAAGTGCCATTTTTTTTAACCACTTGCCTACCGGCCCATAGTAAAAATACGCCATTACTTTGACATTACATTGGCTAGCTGCCATAACCCTGGTATTGTGTTTTACTATTGCTGGTTCTCTTTCACATAAAAGTGGTCCAGCGTATTCGCTGTGGGATCACTTTTATAAGCGCCGGGAGGGGTGCCCCCCCCCCCCCGCCGCTTCCCGGTCATTCTTGGGCTTACCTGACCCAACGGTAAAACCCGGAAGTAATTCAATGTGGCCGTTAACTGGCTATGAAAAAAGTGAGGCCAAGATGGCCGCCACTTGTCTCCGCGCCTTTGGAGGACCAGAGTGACATCTGACGTCACTTCTGTTCCCGGGTCATAATAAATGTATTTATTTTATTTTTTTGAATATTTTTTTCTTTTGCTTTTAAAGGTAAAAGAGGTAAAAGAGGACCTGTCATCCCTATTTCTATTACAAGGGATGTTTACATTCCTTGTAATAGGGATAAAAGTGATAAAAAAAAGGGATAGTGTAAAAATAATAAAATATAATAGATAAGAAATATTTTTTTTAAAGTGCATCTAGGTGCCGCTGATCCTCTCTTCCAGCCAGGGATGGGGGAAACCTGACACTTTGTCTAAAATGTGTAAAATAACAAAATCACTTAAAGGGCAATGCCAGTTAAAAACTAAGTTTACCTAAAAAAAAAAGTACAAAATATGCACATCTTCTATTGCTTTTAAAGGTAAATGAGAGATTAGTGTTTTGGTTTTTTTTTACCCCAGATCTCTCAATAAAGAGGACCTGTCATCCTTATTCCTATTACAATGGATGTTTACATTAGGGATAAAAGTGTAAAAATAAAAAGTATAATAAAAAAAGAAGAAGAGAACGCATACGTAAGTTGCGCAAGCGTATGTAAACAGTGTTCAAACCACACACATGTGGTTTTGCCGCGCTTGTTAGAGCGAGTGCAATAATTCTAGTACAAGACCTCCTCTGTAACTCTAAACAGGTAACCTGTAAAAATGATTCAAACGTTTTCTATGTAGATATTTATAGTAGTTTGACGCCATTCCACGAGTGTGCGCAATTTTAAAGCATGACATGTTAGGTATCTATTTACTTGCCATAACATCATCTTTCACATTATACAAAAATTGGGGTAACTATTGTGGTTTGATTTAAGTTCCTTAAAGTGTATTTTTTTCAAAAAAATTGCGTTTGAAAGACCGCTGCCCAAATACTGTGACATAAAATATTGCAACAATCGCCATTTTATTCTCTAGGGTCTCTGCTAAAAATAAAAATAAATATAATGTTTGGGGGGGGGGGGGACTCTAAGTAATTTTCTAGCAATAAAATACTAATTTAAACTTTTAATCAAAAGGTTCCAGAAAAGACCTTTTTTTTAAAAAAAATTTGTTGCATCTCTGTGCTTCTGATCCCCACGGGATAGGGGAAACATGTTACTCTAAAATTTGTAAAATAACAAAATCTCTTTAAGTCTGGGTTCACACATTGCTGTGCGGATCACATGCGATGCCTGTGCAATGCGAAATCATCCATACTGTTGTATGGCTGAACTTGCATTGGATTTGCACGAAAATAGTGCAGGAACCTTTTTTCCCGCACTGGAATTGGATCGCATGGATGTTCAGGCCCATAAGATCCAATTCCTGTCCGAATTCACAGTTTGCACTGCGATATGCGAACCGATCTGGGGGTGTCATTAACTTTCTATTGACACCCATAGCGGTTCGCATAGGGCAGTGTGAACTGCCTGTGAGTCCTATGAGATGCGGGAACCGGCACTGGAATCGCGCTGGTTCCCTCATCACGCTAGTGTGAACCATGGCTAAAGGGAAATGCCAGTTAAAACCTATGTTTGCCTAAAAAAGTACAAAATATGCACTTTCTATTAATGAAACACCATTTATGAGTGAAGGACGGGCAGAATATTGAAAAGCCGACCTCCTCCATTCTTTTTTTTTTTTTTTTCGCCTTGTTCAGGTATTTTACTTAAGATTGTCATAAAACATTGAATAAAGTGCACTGTATAAGAAGAAGTGTTTTTTTTTACATCGTTACTGAATATAAACTCATTACAGGAAAATACATTACTGACATTTCCATTCTTAAAAGTTTTTCTTAACAATTAAATCATTGCTGGTTTCTGCAATAAATTAGTATTATTCTATATATCACTCCAAAGACATGCTGGTAGGTTAAGTAGTTAAGTAGTTAACCTAGTATATGTATGAATGTGAGTTAGGGACCTTAGATTGTAAGCTCCTTGAGGGTAGGGACTGATGTGAATGTGTATGCAAAGCGCTGCGTAAATTGACGGCGCTATGTACCTGAAATAAATAAATAAAAAAATAAATAAATATAAGTAAGTGTCTACCCAATAGATATAGAATTATGCAAAGTCATTAGTCTATCTGGTGCTCTTTCCATAATATTATATTTATTTTACTGCTAATAAGGGTCTTATTATTAAAATATTATATGGTATGTCAATTAAAGATAGTGAAATTCACCTGTTTTAAAAAGAATTATGTATAATGGAAGAGAGGAAGGGTTTCAGAATAAGAAGGTAAGCGAAAGAAAGTAGGAAAAGGAAAGGATAGGGGGTCCCCGAAGGTAGGTTACTTCCAGAGGGTACTGCTATATCTACATATTAGAGCAGGGGTAGGGAACCTGCGGCTCTCCAGCTGTTGTAGAACTACATTTCCCATCATGCTTCTGGGAGTAATTGTATCCATCAGCCTTGCAATGCCTCATGGGAAATGTAGTTCTACAACAGCTGGAGAGCCGCAGGTTCCCTACCCCTGTATTAGAGCATCATCTACCATGGTAAGAGTAAGGCAAGTGGGTGCGCACTGCTTATGCCTCTAAAACCACAGAGATTGATAAAAATAATGTGTGAAAATAACCAGTTAACCACTTCAGCCCCGGAAGGATTTCCAGCTTTAGGACCGGAGCCCTTTTTGCGATTCGGCACTGCGTCGCTTTAACTGAAAATTGCGCGGTCGTGCGACGTTGTACCCAAACAAAATTTGCGTCCTTTTTTTTCCCACAAACAGAGATTTCTTTTGGTGGTATTTGATCACTGCTGCGTCATTTCTGATCGCCGCTATAAACAAAAGAAGAGCGACAATTTTGCAAAAAACCCAAATTTCTTACTTTTTGCTAAAATACAAATCCAAAAAAAATATATAAAAAAATATTTTTTTCACCGTTTTTGGCCGATTTATATTCTTCCTCATATTTGTGATAAAAAAAATCGCAATCGGCGTTTATTGATTGGTTTGCGCAAAAGTGGTCGCGTTTACGGATGATGAGAATTCATTTTCGGGGTTTTTATTTTTTTTTTATTTTTTACTAGTAATGGCGGCGATCTGTGATTTTTAGCGGTACTGCGATATTTCAGCAGACATGTCGGAACATTTTGACACTTTTTTGGGACCCTTGGCATTTATACAGCGATCAGTGCTATAAAAATGCACTGATTACTGTGTAAATGCCATTGGCAGTGAAGGGGTTAACCTGCTAAGGGTTAACTATGTTCCCTGGGCCTGTTCTAACTGTGGGGGACTGCCCTAGCTGGGGAAGGGAAGTGGTCACAGCCTCCGTATACAGGAAGGCTGTGATCACAGCCCTTCCCCCTTCACAGAACAGAGGTCCGTGTTTACTTACACGGACCTCCGTTCCTTCACTCCGGGGGGGCCATCGCGGGTAGCCGGCGGCAATCGAAGCCGCCGCACCCGCTCCCTGGCCCTCCCCGAACACAGTGAGCGCGCAGGCGCGCCTCGGGCGGTGCGCGCGCGCTCACAGTGCGCGTTATCGCAGCCGCCGTTGTATGACGGCGATTTGCGATAACGAACCACCTTGTCGCCGTCAACCTGCGGTTGGCGGTCGGCAAGTGGTTAAATATTGGCATTAAATGAAAAAGTACATTTAGTCCATGACACAAAGGGCTGCAGCTTATGAGAGCTGAAACCGTGCTTCGGATAACTAAAAAAAGCCAAGGAGAAAGGCGCCTCTAAGTGTAATCTTAAAAACAAAGTTTATTATACATGCTGATAGGTAACTCACAGACGGAGGAAGCAAAGAGGCACATCAAGCGGGTGTGATCTCCAGGGGTGATCTGAAGTCAATTCAATTCAGGATGTGAACAGCTGTCCATCCAAGCTGCATGAACAGCACTGCTCTGGGAAGTGGAAGCGCCGGCCAGACAGTGAGGAAATTCAAAGCGAGGCTTGGTGAGCAGGAGAGGGACAGCGCTGGTGGATGACGTCATCAAACTGCGACACGTTTTGTGGGTATGTTGGCTGGGATGTACTGATAACTGCGCCCCTTCTTCAGGCAAAAGGCAGATCTAAACATGTAACTTGTAATGTGCTGCGGATAATATCTATGGTTTTGAAAAGGATTTAACCCATGATCTCGTTCAATATATTTTCTCAGACGTTTTGTTGATCTTCCTATGTATGGTCAGTAGTACACGCAATCTGTGCATTCACTTTATCACTCCTTCCCTCCCAGTACATAAGGAGATCCCACCCGCTTGATGTGCTTGTTTGCTTCCTCCGTCTGTGAGTTACCTATTGGCATGTATAATAAACCATGGTAAGAGTACTTGGTCTTCAAAGTCTGGTGGAAGGCAGTGTTTAATTCATGGTTTCCATAGATTATTAAATTTGTTTAAGTTGTTTTTATCTAAAGCTTCCATTTTTGCATGCAATAAAGTTTGGTTCATTCTATGTTTGTTTTCTACTATGTTTAAAGTAGGTGATTTCCAAGCTTCAGCTATAGTCTGCTTAGCGGTTGTTAAGAGCTGGATTATTCATTTAAACTGTTCTCTTTGTAGTAATTCTGGTTTCAAGTTTAGGAGAACCAATGCCGGATCAGGCGTAATATTATTTTCAAATGTCTCAGAGGCAAGTGAGAAAATAGAATTCCAAAATTTTGTGCCACTGGACATTTCCACCATATGTATAGATGTGTCCCCAGCTCTGAACAATCGCGAAGCCTCTTCCATTGTAATCTCTTTCTGTCTACATGCACTCCAGTGATGGCTGAATGACATTTCTTGGGACATTTTTCTTGATGGTGACAACAGTGGACCATGCTTGTGCAATATGTTCTAAACCAGCCACTTGTAGTCTCCATCAGAAGCTTTTGTGACAGGGTGACAACATCTCATTACATTTGGGAGACAGGGACAGCATGTTGTCACCCTAAACAGGAAAGACCCAATCAAGGATCTCTATGGCTTAATCCACAGGTAGTTTTAATTAAAGCTGCAGATTTAAAAATAGTGAAAATTACTTTTGAAATTGCATTAAAATATTAAACCTTTTATGAGCTGTTAGTGATTGGGCTTACATCTACTTTAACTGGTCTTAAAAGCCGGTGTACTTTATCCATTACAGTGAGCAAAGGTCTGCTTGAGGTGAATTAGAGGGTCATATTTTATATCTAGGAGAAACACTGACTGTAAAGCATCATTTATTGCTGTGTTACTTCTGTATAGTTGGATAATTTTGGGATTTCATTTCAGAACCATTCGTGATCTGTGATTTTTCTGAAGAAATGATTCACCCCCATGAAGCATTTGACCATCATAACCCTAGAAGTACACTTCCTTCACAGCCTGCGCCCGATTCCAGCGAAAACGGTAATCAGTGTATTGATTGTGTGGATACAGGTTGTAGGGAATATTTTCAAAGAATCCACTAGATGGCAACACATGATTAAATTAAATTGTATAGGTACAGAGACGCTGATTCTGCATTTCATCTGTAAAGAGATCATTCATGTTTTTTGTAATTGTCTGTGTCCTTGCAATATTTATTTATTTTATTTATTTCAGGTACTTATATAGTGCTGTCAATTTACGCAGCGCTTTACATATACATTGTACATTCACATCAGTCCCTGCCCTCAAGGAGCTTACAATCTAAGGTCCCTAACTCACATTCATGCCTACACATAGTAGTACCACTTTAGACAGGATCCAATTAACCTACCAGCATGTCTTTGGCTATAGAGATTCACCATCTATATTTGTCTTAGGGACCATTTTTACTAGGACAGAAAGGGATGGAAAATGTAACATTTTTACAGTTATTAGAATAAGAGGTGAGGGTATATTTTCTATTAGGAACACTTGCTCCAGTGACAACTATCTAAGGGAGGAATTACCCTCACTTTGTAGAGATTTCCTCTCACTTCTTGTTGCATCTCAGGATGACAGGAAGTAAAGAAAAATCTTCCCAACGGCACACAGAAAAATAATAAGCTGATAGGAATTTGAACCATTTCCTTATGCATTCAAAGCTAAACAGATGTCAATCCACAAAAAACACAATGCATGTTGAAATCACACAAAAGCACATGAATTTTTACAAGGCAAATCCTGAATCTGGCCTTATAGCTGAATTCCCATCAGTGCTTATATGTATGATCTGTCAATAAAAAAGAGATTGTCTATTGTTGTTCCAGTTAAACGTCTTTTTTTTTTTTTTTTTTTTTTTTTTTAATTAACAGCTTATTAACTTAACTTAACTTAATTAACAGTTTATTAATAATAAACATACAAAAACATCTCCATTGCACAATGCACAAGAAATATCCATACATACAATGCAGGTATACGTAACTTATGTTGCACATATATTGTCCTTCCTTATTACAAGTAAATGAGCAGCAGTATGCAAACCTCAAGAATGAAAGCTTCAACCAGACATCTCTCCCTTCTGGTCTCCCCTGACACTCAACACCTACATACATTCTATACGTGTTTCAGGTGCCTCCAGCAATCTGTCCCAAAGTTTATTATATTTGGTAGGACATCCTCTATAAGTGTATATACATTTTTTATAGGGCAGTGTGGCATTGACTTCTTTAATCCAATTGGTTACCCTAGGGGGCGGTTGTCTCATCCACGTTTTAGCTATGTTTTTCCTGGCCAAGAATACAGTCTCATGTAAGAAAGTTTTGGTGAATTTGTCAGTCCCTGCATCAGGGAAGATGCCCAGTAGACACCATTTCGGGTCCAGGGCGAGGGGGGACCCCATAGTATCATGAAGAAAGGCAACCACCTGTTTCCAGTAATCCTGAATGCGTTGGCACGCCCATAAAAGGTGGTAGAACGTCCCTGTGTCCCGTTTACAGAGGGGGCAAGTGGTAAATCTCTCCTGGCTAATTCTATGCAGTCTCAGCGGTGTGAGATACGCCTGGTGTAAAATATATAACTGAGTAAGTCTGTCTGACAACTTGGGAGAGACCAGTTTACAGGAGTCAAGAGCCTCACTCCAATCTTCGTTCTCTATGTCTCCGCAGTACCTTACCCATCTGTTTTTGAGCCTATATGCTATACGTGTTGATGTGGGGGTGATTAGCGTGTTATAAAAGATAGAGATCAATTTTTGCGGATCTGAACATTTGATCATATCCATCAAAGGGTTGGGCTCTAGCTCGGGGAGCTGTAGAGGGAACTGGGTCTGGATAGCATGTCTGACCTGGAGGAATCTGAAGAACATACGGTTTTGGAGTGCAAACTCATGTTTTAGTCTGTCATACGTTTTAAGGGTTCCTGCTGAAAGGATGTGGGATAAGTAGAATACGCCCTGTCTGCTCCATGCATCTGTATCAGGTATATACGTAAGCTGCCGGAAGATTTTGGTTGTGTCAGTTGAGGAGTGTACTTATTATATTGGGGTATATCTAATTTACGGGAGGCTAGGTCCCAGATCGTCCTATAATGTCGCAATAAAGTATTACTCCTCTCACCACCATTGCCGCCCCCCATCCCGGTCGCTATGGCATATATATTGGGCCGTGCAACGAGCCCAGTGTGGGCAAAGG
>BLSH010195352.1:346699-364685 GCA_018402905.1 Glandirana rugosa
TAAAAAAAAAACACGATATTTATTTTTTTCAAACTTTTAAAACACTTTTTTACGTAAAAGAAACAAAGACAGTATGTTAAATCGTTTAATCATTAAAAAGAAGTATTTAAAACCGGTTTTAAATATGACGATGTATAGAAACCATTTTTGTTGGTTTTTTCCCATATAATAAACCAGGAACACTTTCAATATCTCAGATGTTCGATACCACGGTTAGTGACTTTTAACTAGTGCGGACTATATGACTGCCGGATAGAGTAAAGAACTCTGGGATTGTTCGGTCCTTTCACGTTTATGGGGGGTTTACTGGGGAAAAACCTTTCATCTGTCAAGTTCCATAAGAAAAAATTACAACTTCAAAAAATTCACCATGCCTCTTACTAAATACCTTGAACTGTCTACTTTCCAAAAAGGGGTCATTTGGGGGGTATTTGCACTTTCCTGGCTTGTTAGGGTCTCAAGAAATGAGATAGGCCGTCAGTATATCAGGCGTGATCAATTTTCAGTGATTGGCACCATAGCTTGTAGACTCTATAACTTTCACAAGGACCAAATAATATACCCTTTTTTGGTTGTTTTTACCAAAGATATGTAGCAGTATAAATTTTGGCCAAAATTTATGAAGAAAAATTACTAATTTGCTAAATTGTATGACAGAAACAAAGAAAATGCATTTTTTCACAAAATTTTCAAACTTTTTTTATTTATAGCACAAAAAAAAAATAACCCACTAGTGATTAAATACCACCAAAAGAGAGCTCTATATGTGTAAAAAAAATGAAAGCTGAAACATGGCCTAGACAGGAAGGGGGTTTTCGTGCCCAGTACTGATGTGGTTAATATAAAGGCAGTGCAAAGAGTATTAAGTGGGATTATAGCGGTGCCAAAAAACAAAAACAGTCTTAAATATAAAAAAAAGTTTATTTAATACATAATTAAAAATATATAAAAAATATATTTTTGTTTTACACATATCCAGTATAGAGTCACATTGAATGATTACTTTGAACAGATGGTTGTGATGTAGTGTCTAATCCTAACATGTTTTGCCAAAATTGGCTTCCTCAGGGGATTTTTGAAGATCACTAATAGTCAACCAACTATAACGGGAATACATGCACAAAAAAATCATCAGTAATTAACAAAACAAGTATGCATGTATTCCCGTTATAGTTGGTTGACCATTAGTGATCTTCAAAAATCCCATGAGGAAGCCAATTTTGGCAAAACATGTTAGGATTAGACACTACATCACAACCATCTGTTCAAAGTGATCGTTCAATGTGACCCTATACTGGATCTGTAAAACAAAAAATATTTTTTATATATTTTGAATTATGTATTAAATAATAAATAATTGTTACATTTTTTTTATATTTAAGACTGTTTTTGTTTTTTGGCACCGCTATAATCCCACTTGATTCTTTGGGTTACCTACACAATTAAAAAGGGATGAGGTGCATGATACAACATTGTCACCTAGCTACAATACCACCAAAATTCTTAATATACAGACAGTTCTAATGTATATATATATATGTATATTTTTTTTTCAGGTAACTCAGACCTCTTTTCAGGGGATGTGACAACATTGGTGGTAAAGGTAATCATAAAGTGGACCTATTACTTTTTCATGTTTATAGTGAAGTGACTGGCCTCAGGCGATACAGAGAGATGAAACAAATTCTCCTACAAAAGTTGAACCTGTTTATCTTCTTCTGCTTATCTTTTCAGCCATCTCTTCTCCAGATCTGTTCAAAGTCCAGAATATACACAGCTTTTCTGAGCTTCTAGAAGCAGGGGGTGGGGATCTGATGTCACACACTGCACAGCTAAGGAGAGATCTGTGTAATTTCAGAGCTAAGTGGACAGAAGGGACACACCCACTCCACACAGCACACAGGGAAATATGCGCAGCTGAGGCTGTCAATCACAGGCTGTGTACTGTAGGTCTCTTCCCCATCCCCCCATCTCTTGGAGCCAGAAAAATAACTTTTTAGCAATGAGTCATGCACATAGCAAAGGAATTAGACAGCAGAGAGAAATGACACTTAGTGGTTGATTTACTAAAACTGGAGAGTGCAAAATATTGTGCAGTTGTGCATGGTAGCCAATCAGCTTCTAACTTCAGCTTGTCCAATTAAGCTTTGTCAAAAAAATGTGGAAGTTGATTGGTTTCTATGAAGAGCTGCACCAGATTTTGCACACTTCAGTTTTAGTAAATCAACCCCCTTAGTGCTTTGGATTGAGGCAAGTACATACTAGAAGGATGCACTTTATTCATTTTTCACGTCAGAGATTTACAACCACTTTAAGTGTGACATGCTGAGTAATGTGTAAGATCATGGTACTTCCCTAGGCAATGCCTTCATCTGTTTTTTCTCTCCAAAAGGACAGTGACATTGTGACATGTCAAAAAGGTAAATATTAGGGCTGTACCGATACGATACCAGTATTGGTGCCGATACCAAGTACTCATACAAATACTCCTGATACCTTTGTGGTGCAATTTGAGCCCATTCAAAATGAAGGGGCTCAAATCGCACTGCTAAGAATTGCATGCGATTTGAACAGGAATGGGGGGGGCCATTCCTGTCCGAATCACATGCGATTTCCCTCACTGCTCCTGTGTGTGTGAACCCAGTATAGAAAGGGAATCTATTGCAGCAATGGGCAGTTTATTACAAATGTTATAATAACTCACATTAAAGTACACACCTCATCAAATCCAACTCTACATAGTGTCTCTGTCCTACCGATGATAAAAACCACAGCCACTGGAGGTATAGGCAGTCCGCCCCCAAACTGACATCACTTCTGCCCCATACTCACAGGGGTCTCGAAACTTCTCTTGCAGCCATGTAAGCACCTCCAACAGCCATGGTTTTCTATCATCGGTAGGACGGGGACACTATGCAGATTTGGATTTGTTGAGATGTGTACTTTAATGTGATTTGGTATAACCTTTTTAATAAACTGCCCATTTATGCACTACATGGCTCTTCCCTTTCTATACTGGGTACACACACACACGTGGTGCGGGAAACCGCATACAATTCGGACAGGAATCGCACTGCATTCCTGTTCAAATCTGCGATAATTTGCAATGCGGTTTGAGCTCATTCATTTTGTATGGGCTCAAATTGCACTGCAAAAGGTATCAGTACTCGGTATTGGCAAGTAATTGACCAAAAGTATCAGTACTCATACTCACCGATAAAAAACGGTATCAATGCAAGCCTAGTATTTATGAAGATGTAAAGTCACTGAAATGTTCACTGAAGCTTTAATATAGGTTCAGAAACTGATAGGAAATCCAATATTTGGAGAGTTCTTAGAGAGTGTAGTTGTGCTGAACACCTGTTTCACTTGAGTTGGTTTCTTGCCCTTTAAAAACTGGAGGTTCAATGGTGGTGGTGTGTTAGGCCTGTATACTGGTCCTGGGTTGCTCAATTTCTGGAGGAACCAGTTAGGGTTCTGATACTTTAACAGAATGGTATCAGTGTGTGTGGAGTGAGGAGCACCTTCTATAAAGAATCATTGCCTTGACTCCAGTCTTTATTGGTATTAGAAAAAGCATACAGCCAACATGTTTTGGTGGATTGAAGCTCCCCTTCTTAACGCCTGTGGAAAATTTGCTTGCTGAGAGCTGTATGGTGCCTGGAGACAATGTCCATATCTTGAGTCTTTAAGGTGTCCCATTACCAACATTAGCAGTAAAAGAGCCAAACAAAGGATTGGCAGGATTCTTCACAAAAGGCACTCCTTGCCTCACACACACTGAAAATAAAACATATATTTAAAGGAACATGGAGACATACCTTGGGCTTGCCATATACAGGAGGAATTTTTTGTTTCAATATCGTATTATTTCTATTATTCATTATTATTTTTACATTTCCATAAATTAACATTGTAGGGAAATACACATTCAACATCTACTGAAATAATTGCCCAGCAGACTGATGAATTTCCCATTAGCAGATGGCTTGAGAAAGATGCCATTGATGCCTGCAATCGAGTGATGAGGGTGTATACAAGAATAATTACAATAGAAATAATCAGTGTTTGTTCTTAAAAATATATTTTTAAGTGTTAAATAAAGTTATATATATATATATATATATATATATATATATATATATATATATATCTGTAATTAGAGGGGTGAACAGCCAACTCAGCCAGTTTAGAGACAGTAACACAGTTTTACACACTGGAAAACTTCAGTCTCTGTAGCAAACAGGTTTATGTGCACAGTTCACAGCTTTAGCCAGAGATACAGTCTTTCAAAAGGTAAAGCTCACCCCAGCAGGCTATCATCCAGCAGTGGAGATCTCCTCCCAATGTGCTAATTTCTCTCTCCAAGCACACAGTTCCTCTGACACTTCAGCTCAGCTAATAACCATATCTGAAGGGGAAGTACCTGCCCTCTTCGATGAACCCCTTCTTTCACCTGCCCAGGCTGACCCTCTACATACACCCCCCCCCCCACGTTCCAGGCCATGGGTCTGGACACCACAAGCCAAGTGGCAATAGACCCGGGAAAAGGCATCCGCATTCTGATGTACCTTTTCCTGGTCTATGTACCACTACAAACTTGAAGTCCTGTAGAGCAAGGAACCACCGGGTGATTCTGGAGTTTTTGTCTTTATTTTGGGCCATCTACGTAAGGGGTGCATGATCTGAATCTAACTTGAAGGGTCGGCCTAACAAGTAGTAGCAGAGTGTCTCCAAAGCCTATTTTATTGCGAGACACTCCTTTCCAAAATTGAATAATTCCTCTGAGTCGGCATGAGCTTCCAGCGAAAGTACACAACAGGATGCTCATCTCCCCCAACCATCTAGGACAGTCCTGACTAAAGGTGACAATGTCATCAAGGTATGCACCTGAGAATTCCTTATGAGGTCTCAGGACGAAGTCCATGGCCCTCTGGAAAGTCGCTGGGGCCCCATGTAACCCAAACAGTATTCGGGCATATTGCCATAACTCTTCTGGTGTGGCAAATGCATTTTTTTTCTTTAGCCTCTGGGGAAAGTGGGATCTGCCAGTATCCCTTGGTCAAGTCAAGAGTGATGATGTACCGAGCTGGTCCTAATTTCTTGATTAACTCATCCACCTGGGGCATGGGATATGCGTCTGGCTTGGAGACTTAATTTAACTTGCGAAAGTCATTGCAGAACCGCCAAGTTCCATTCGGCTTGGTTACAATTACTATAGGGCTGGTCCAGCTACTTGAAGACTCCTCAATGATCCCAAGGTCCAACATACTCTTAAGCTCGGCCGAGACAATATTCCGGTGAGCTTCAGGTATGCGTTAGGGTTAGAGGTTTACCCGAACGCCAGGGTCTATGATGATATTATGTTAAATTACAGAGGTTAGGCCCGGCAGGTTTGAAAAAAATGTCTCAATTCCTCTGCAAAAGCTCCCAGGACTGTTTTTGAGAAGGGGAGAGAGCCTCTGCAATCCCTACCTTCTTAATCTGAGAGTCAGGATCTTCCGAGACATTCAGACTGAACCTGTCAAAACCTCTCTATATCTTTCTATGGTCTGATCAGGTTGACATGGTAAATCTGGTAGGGTTTACGTTTGGTGGGCTGATGGACTTTGTAATTAACCTTCTCCACCCTCTCAACTATCTCAAAGGGTCCTTGCCACTTGGTGAGAAACTTACTCTCCACGGTAGGCACTAACACCAGCACCCGATCCCCAGGTTCAAACTCTAAACTTGGCAGATCGGTTGTACACATGACTCTGGGCATTTTGCGCAGCCTGCAAATGTTCCCGAACTATGGGCATTACTTTTGTTATTTGATCCTGCATATGAGAGATGTGTTCTACCACACTCCGATACGGGGAAGCTTCTGGTTCCCACGTCTCTTTCATTATGTCCAGTAGTCCACGGGGGTGTCTCCCATAAACCAGCTCAAAGGGGGAGAATCCTGTTTAGGCCTGGGGTACCTCTCTTATGCTCACCATCCTCCTCAACTGCTTTTTTTTAGCATCCTCTTTAGGGTTTTGTTAAACTGCTCCACTAACCCGTCAGTTTGTGGGTGATACATTGAAGCCTGCAAGTGTTTAATCTTAAACCATTTACAGAGCTCCTTCATCACTTTTGACACGAATGGGGTACCTTGGTCTGTTAAGATCTTAGATGGGAGCCCTGTTCTCATGAACATCTGAAACCAATCCCATGCGATGACCAATTTCTTGGTGGCAGTCAAGAACAACTAAAATGTATTGGTGTCCCCTAACTGACTTGGGTAAGGGGCCCACCAAGTCCATGGCTATGCGATCAAAGGGGACCTCGATAATTGGAAGCAGTACCAGCGGGCTGCGAAAATGGGGTGTTGGAGCGGTTTTTTGACAGGTGGGGCATGACTCACAGTAGTCCTTATTTACCTGGTATACAGCGGGCCAATAAAAATGCTGAAAAAACCCATTCCTGAGTTTTAGCCTCTCCAAGGTGACCCTCAAGTACATGACTATTAGCAAAGTGTAACACCTTAGACCTAAAAGGTTTGGGTACCACCAGTTGTTCCAAGACTTCATCATTGACATTAGTTACTCTGTACAACAAGTAATGATTCACAGCAAAATGGGGGAACTGCACATCCGCCCCAGGGTGCTGTGGTTCACAGTTAAACACTGTGGCCTGTTCCCTGGCGGGGATCAAAGTGGGGTCCCTCATCTGAGCACAAAGGAAATCTTCCCAGGAGCCCCCGAGATCTGACATATCTGGTTCAGAGGAGGTCATTTCCGCTTCCAATCCCGCAAACACCTCCAGGGGACTGGGCTCACTTCCTGCAGGTTCAGCAACTTGGCACTGATCCTCAGTAATAACATCCTGCAACACAGTATTATTTACCACCTCTGTGGGTTCTTGCTTTTTGTGGGAAACCCCCAAACCTTTGAGCTTTTGCTCACGCAAGGCCCAAAACATGGGGCAGTCTCGTCCGATTAGTAAGTCATTGGGTAATCCAGGGACTACCCTAACCTTTAGTGTAGTAGTTCCTGCTGATGTACAGAGGGTCACACAGGCCACCGGATAGTTTTTAACATCACCATGCACACAGATGACCCCGACCTGTTCCCTTGGTACCAGCTTTCTGTGCAACCCATCTGCTCGGAGCAGGGTGACGACACTTCCAGAGCCAAGGAGCGCTACCACCTCCTGTCCATTGACCCGCACCACACACTCATGCGGATTCAGGCTGGTTGCAGCACATAATGCATGGGCATACATGAAGTGATGACTACCCATGTTGCACTCCATTGGTTCTTCCTGTCTTGGGCAGTGAGCCACCAGATGACCCAGTTGAGAGCAGGAGCAACAGAAAACCTCACAGGGTACCCCGTCTGCTCTCCGGAAGTTTTGGCACTGGGATGCATCTGGCAGCTGTGTTATGCACCTGAGCTGAGACCATGCGGTCAACGGGTGCCATCTTGCTGTTGGAACACACTTCCTTGGAACAGGCCAGCTCTCTGGAAAAAGAGTAACTCTTGTGGAAACTTTACACACAGCCATAGCGCTCTACAGCAGCAGCCATCTCATCTAGGGACTGGGGCTCGGACTAAGCCACCCATCGATGGAGCTCCGTAGGCAGCCCATGCAGGAAATGGTCTAGTGTGACTCTTTCCACGATCTGAGTGTGTGTCTTTTCCTCAGGTTTCAGGCAGTCCTGGAATAAGTGCATCAGGTGATACAGCTGCGCATGGGCAGGCTTAGCCTTGTCAAAGTGCCAGCCATGGACTCCGTTCGCCCTTAAAGCGACAGTCACTCTCAGCCTTGCTAGGATTTCTGCTTTCAGCAGCTTATAGTCCCGTGCTGATTCAGGGGCCATATCACAATATGCCTGTTAGGGATCTGTGGTCAGGAAAGGAGCCAGCACATCTGCCCAGTCTTTAGCAGGCAGACCTTCTTTTGCTGCAATCTGCTCAAACATCGCTAGGTACGATTCAACATCGTCTGTGGCTGTAATTTTTTGCAGGGTCTGCTGCACTGCCTATCGTGGGCCACTCTTTACAGTGGGGTCACTTTTTACCATTGCAAACTGCTGGGTCACTACTTGCTGTAAACCTGCTAGCTGTTCAGCCAGTAAGCGGTTTGTTTCTTGTTGCACAGTGACTGCCTGGGCATTAGCCACTGCTAACTGTTTAATTAGCTCCTCCATGGTTTGTTCTGAAGACTTCACAGCCTGTGTAGCTTTCACCCAGGACATGGGATTGGCCTGCACCCCTCAAACTGCCCAATGCATTCCTCCACCAATTTGTAAGGGATCAGAGGGGTGAACAGCTGATGTTATGTCAATATAGCCAACTCATCAAAATATCCAATTACGTCACTTCTGATTACTGTAAACCTTACGTAATTGGAGATTTTGGGGACAACACCGGGAACCATATACACTCCGGTACACTGTATTATGAGCGGATATTCTTAGTTCCCTCCAATACTAACCAACAAAATGTCCGCCTCTACGGCGGCGACAACTCTTTCCTCATTACCCGCTGTTGTGTAAAAACAGCAAAATCTTCATGTACTGGAGGGAACACGGCTCCCGGTGTTGTGTCAAGACAGAAAGTCATCAAATTCTCCAATTATGGATGGTTTACAGTAACTGGAAGTGATGTAATTGGAGATTTTGATGAATTGGCTTTATTGACAGACCACCGGCTCAGAGACAGTCCAATAAAATTAAAGTAGCTTTATTCAGCAAAAAGGTAAATCAAACAGAAAAACACACTGGAAAAGTTTAGTCTCTGTAGCAAACAGGTTTATGTGCACAGTTCACAACTCTAGCCAGAGCTACAGTCTTTCAAAAGGTAAAGCTCACCCCAGGGCCGGCATCATGGGCCCCTGGGCAAAGTAATGCAGTGGCGCCCCTACCAGCCTGCCCTAATGTATGCACCTACTTTCAAAAATTAAAGTATAAATAGTTGATAGAATTAAACATATGTTTATTAGTACATGCAATAAAAATTTTAAACAATTAAACATGCCATAAGTCAAAGACTAATCTATACAAAGGGCACAGTACAGGGGAGGAGACAGAAGGGTACAGTATGGGGGGGGGGGGGCAGGAGGGCACAATACTGGGACCAGGAGGGCACAATGCTGGTATCAGGAGGGCACAGTACTGGTTCCAGGATGCTGCACAGGACATTACCATCCCGGGACAGCTTAGTAAAAAGCATGACTGTCCCAGCAAGTTTGGCACAGTTGGCAAATATGATGTAATGCAAGATTTAATGGGGCCCCCATGCACCTGGGGCCCCTGGGCAGTGCCCAGGTGTGCCCATGCATTAAAACAGCCCTGGCTCACCCCAGCAGGCTATCATCCAGCAATGGAGCTCTCCTCCCAACATGCTGATGTCTCTCTCTCTCCAAGCACACAGCTCCGCTGACACTTTCAGCTCAGCTGACTAATAACCAGGTCTGAATGGGAAGTGCCTGCCCTCTTTGATTAACCCCTTCTTAGACCTGCACCAGGCTGACCCTCTACTATATATATATATATATATATATATAGGCCTTCAAAAAGATCGATATTTGTGTTTAGTTTCTTTCATTAAACTGTTGTAGACTCAGATATAGAGCATTTTTTTAAGTTGAATGTTCCATGCTTTTTATCTGGAGGTTCCTTCATGCGGGGATAATGGGACCTTGAGCTAATATTAGGCATTATACCCTTACTTTATAAATATTCAGGGGCTTAGGCTATGCATTTTGCCACATTCAGACAACAAGGGGACAGCACCATGGGAGAAGGCAAGTTACATTTTAGCAGGTTTGTGGCTGGCAAGCTAGAGTAGCTAGCGTGCCATAGGCCTATGTATTCTTGTAGCAACTCAAAGTCTTTATGTTCTTAAAACCAATCTAATTTTGGCTCCACTATTCTGACATATCTTTATCTCACAGGAAAGTAGTGTACCTCTCCATGTGATCATCACTGCAGTTTGTATATCATTAATCGTTCTAGTTGTGGTTTCCCTGCTCATTCTCAAGTTCAGAGGTAAGTGCTACCATAGCTCTTCAAGAATACCCATACATTATACTTTGCAAAGGCCATCAGTTCTTGAGTGCTATAAACATTTACAGTATCTCACAAAAGTCAGTACACCTCTCACATTTTTGTAAATATTTTATTATATCTTTTCATGTGATAACACTGAAGAAATTACACTTTGCTACAATGTAAAGTAGTGAGTGTACAGCTTGTATA
Source organism: Glandirana rugosa (assembly GCA_018402905.1). Classification (NCBI taxonomy): domain Eukaryota; kingdom Metazoa; phylum Chordata; class Amphibia; order Anura; family Ranidae; genus Glandirana; species Glandirana rugosa. Next base: position 356,928 of record BLSH010195352.1, read on the forward strand.
ACAGTGTAAATTTGCTGTCCCCTCAAAATAACTCAACACACAGCCATTAATGTCTAAACCGCTGGCAACAAAAGTGAGTACACCCCTAAGTGAAAATGTCCAAATTGGGCCCAAAGTGTTAATATTTTTTGTGGCCACCATTATTTTCCAGCACCGCCTTAACCACTTCAGCCCCGGAAGGATTTACCCCCTTCCTGACTAGAGCACGTTTTGCGATTCTGCACTACGTCGCTTTAACTGACAATTGCACGGTCATGCAACGTTGTACCCAGACAACATTGATATCCTTTTTCCCCCCACAAATAGAGCTGTCTTTTGGTGGTATTTGATCACTGCTGCAGTTTTTATTTTTTTGCGCTATAAACAAACAAAGAGCAACAATTTTGAAAAAAAAAAACAATATTTTTTGCTTTTTGCTATAATACATATCCAAAAAAATATATATAAAAAAACTAATTTATTCAACAGTTTAGGTCAATATGTATTCTTCTACATTGATTAGTTTGTGCAAAAGTTATTGCGTCTATAAACTATGAGAATTGATTTATGGCACTTTTATTTATTTTTTTAATTTTTTTTACTGGTAATGGCGGCGATCTGCGATTTTTATCGGGACTGCAATATTGCGGAGGACAGATCGGACACTTTTTTGGGACCACTGACATTTATACGGTGATCAGAGCTAAAAATAGCCACTTATTACTATATAAATGTCACTGGCAGGGAAGGAGTTAAGAACAGAGAAATCCAAGCTCAACTTACTGACCAGTCTGCCACCAACTGAATTCACCTGTCTAACAGTAGCGTTTAAAAGGCAGGGGATTGGTTACACACATTTGCAAGTGTATGCGCTTTACCCCTGTGTGGGGTGGCGCTGTCCGGTAAGCAGGGTGGGAGTTGGGGAGCACGTGTGCCGCACAAAAGGATTTAATGTTGAACTACATTTTATGGACACTTTAACCACACTTTTAAGGAAGCAGGATTGGCCATATATATATAAACGTTTGCATTTGTAACAGTGTATAAATAATTTAATAGGAGAACTGGGGATCGTGTGTACCCAGGTCGCACAAATAGGTTGAACTCGTAGATTGCCACCAGAATATATCATTACTGAATTAAGAAGGGGTACATATACTTTTGGGAGAACCAGAGATATACCTACCAGAGTGATACTAGCACATTAAGTGATACTAGCATATTTGTCATACCCAAGGAACACTTGGAGAGGTCTTTACCGTATATCACATAACTATTAGTTGCACAAGCACTTTCTTACCAGACTCTACCTCGAGTAAATTATATTTTCATATTATCACATCATCACATTTCTCGTTTTATTGTTATAAAAATAATTTTATCTAATTTACAGATTTATCACCTGTTTTATATATTCACTTGATTTTAGCTGTACTCATCTACAGCATCTAGCAACATTCACCTTATATCAAGCATACTAGCACATTAACCACTTAAGGACCGGAAGGATTTCCAGCTTTAGGACCGGAGCCCTTTTTGCGATTCGGCACTGCGTCGCTTTAACTGACAATTGCGCGGTCGTGCGACGTTGTACCCAAATGAAATTTGCGTCCTTTTTTTCCCACAAACAGAGCTTTCTTTTGGTGGTATTTGATCACCTCTGCGTCATTTCTGATTGCCGCTATAAACAAAAGAAGAGCGACAATTTTGCAAAAAAAAAACACATTTCTTACTTTTTGCTAAAATACAAATCCAAAAAAAGAATACAAAAAAACATTTTTTTTCATCGGTTTTGGCCGATTTATATTCTTCATCATATTTGCGATAAAAAAAATCGCAATCGGCGTTTATTGATTGGTTTGCGCAAAAGTGGTCGCGTTTACGGATGATGAGAATTCATTTTTGGTGTTTTTATTTATTTTTTATTTTTTACTAATAATGGCGGCAATCTGCGATTATTAGCGGTACTGCGATATTTCAGCAGACTTGTCGGAGCATTTTGACACTTTTTTGGGACCATTGGCATTTATACAGCGATCAGTGCTATAAAAATGCACTGATTACTGTGTAAATGCCATTGGCAGTGAAGGGGTTAACCTGCAGGGGGCGCTCTAAGGGTTAACTATGTTCCCTGGGCGTGTTCTAACTGTAGGGGGACTGCCCTAGCTGGGGAAGGGAAGTGGTCACAGCCTCCACGTACAGGAAGGCTGTGATCACGGCCCTTCCTCCTTCACAGAACGGAGGTCCGTGTTTACATACACGGACCTCCATTCCTTCACTCCGGGGGGGGGCATCGCAGGTGGCCGGCGGCAATCGAAGCCGCCGCACCCACTCCCTGGCCCTCCCCGGACATAGTGAGCGCGCGCTGTGCACTGTGCGTGATCTGGCGGCCGCCGTCGTATGCCGGCGTTTCGCCTTACAGAGCCACTTTGCCGCCGTCAGATGCCGATCGGCGGTCGGCAAGTGGTTAAGCATACTAGCACATTAATTTTTTACATTAATTTTTTACATTAATTTTTTATATATACAAATTCTGTTTTCACTTTCATTTATTTAACATACGAGGGGAACGCCAACCCAGACCTAAATCAGATATACCCTACTCCCTGATCAGGGAGGTACCACTGGAGGCAGCATACCCAGCAGCTAGCCCGTCAATATCCTAAGCGCGGAGTTCTCTCATTCCTATTTCAATTACTAGTAAATGACAGTTTCCTTAGCCTAGATAAAGCATTAATATACAGTAGATTGCTATGGGGGACGCCACACAAAAAAAAAAGAAATAAAACAGCATGGATTTCCCCCTAAAAATACATACCAGACCCCAGACTTACTAACATATGTGCGGTTGGAAGTAAACTGCCTCCAGATAAACTGCTGATGTCGGCCAATGCCTATGTTGTTTATGTAGAATTCTGACCCTGGTCAGAACTGACATATACATACTGTAATACCTTACTTAGTTACTGAGTTACTGAGCTGGAAGATGTATGTGGTCAGGGCAGGGCCGGCCCTACCATGGGTCCCACTGGGACCATGGGTCCCAGGCGGCACTTTAGGGGGAGCGGCACTCAGCCGGGGTAGCAACACGGGCGTTCGTTCTGACTGCCCGTGCCTACTGTCCCTGAGCATACTGTCAACTCATGATCATTGCGCTGGGCCTGGGCGGCACTGCGGCAGGGTCACCACTGCACTGTCTGTCTGCACTCTGCTGGGCGGGCAGGGCTCGGAAGCGGAGCAGGGGTGGACCGTGGACTGGAGCGGCGGCGGCGCGCTTACTCTGCGGCGCTGACTCCATCCAGGTGGAAGTTGAACTTGGAAGGAACACAGCAGGACAGGCAGGCAGGCCGCAGACTCCGCACTCCGCAGAGCAGGCTTTAGTCGCCGACACCGGCGGCGGCGGCAGTACCCGGTTCCAACCCGACAGCCACTTCCTGGCTTCCAGTCCGCCACTGTCTGTCGCCCAGCCATAACACCACCGCTGAGGAGCGGGCGGCCTCACCCGGAGCGGCGGCGGCGCGCTTACTCCGCGGCGCTGACTCCATCGAGGTGGAAGTTGGAGGAACACAGCAAGGCAGGCCGCAGAGCAGGCTTTAGTCGCCGGCGGCGGCAGTACCCAACCCGACGACAGCCACAGCAGCCACTTCCAGTCCGCCACTGTCTGTCACCAGTCAGCACCACCGCTGAGGAGCTGCCTCACCCTCTACCCTGCAGCCAGTCCGACTTCCAAGTGTACAGTAAACTGTAAGTACACAAACACAATGTCTAACATGTGCACTCACATTGTGACACAGGATGGAACTTGCCAAGGTGGGCAGCCAGAAAGCCTTGATTTATTAAAGTGTGGCATTATTATGTGATTGTGGGCAGACTGGGCAGTGGACATGGGGAGATTTTCATCTTAGATCATGGCCCAGTGTATTAGTATATATATTAATATCTACATATTATATATACTAATACACTATATATACATATTTATGTGTACATTTCAGTGATTATCTTTGACCTATAGGGAAATTGATGTAAATTATATAGCATCTGTGTATATTTATATGTTTTCCTTTAGCGCCAGCCCATTTCTATATCTACATTGTGCCATTGTATTAAGAAGCTGCTGGTTGTTAAAGCGGTTGTATCCCCTAATTTTTTATTTTTACCTACAGGAAAGCCTATAATAAGGCTTACCTGTAGGTAAATTAATATCTCCTAAACCTGCATGGGTTAGGAGATATTCACCCTGCATGCAGCCACTGACATCACGGCAAAGGCCCAGCGCATAGCGCCAGACCTTGCCGGAAATATGAGCTCCAGCACCGATGTGTGGGAGTGACATCTGGGGGACCCTTCTAGGTTCGCAACTCCGGCGCTGTGAGTGGCTGGAGCCGCGAACCCCCAAAGAAAATGTCAGCTCCCTCTGCAGGGACCGAGCAGCCCTGTCCGTTCTAAGGTAAGTATATCATAATGAGCTAATATGCGGTGCATACTAGCTCATTATGCCTTTTCCTTACAAGTGTTTTTATTCTTTATTTATTTTTTTGGGGCGGAGGGGGGGGGGGGATACAACTGCTTTAAACCACTTTTCTTCCTACAATCCTCAGTGTTATATTACAGTATGTGCCCCAGTGCATGTTATTTATAAAAACAATGCTCCTTCATATCTAATTTCAGAGTGCCACTCGGCGCTTACGTGATCACCCACGGCTCTACTTCCGGTTGATGTCAGCTGGGTATTCTCAGCCCTGCCTGCTGTAGCTGTTGGATCAGCGGCGGGTGATAATGTAAGCGCCGAGTGGCACTCTGAAATTAGATATGAAGGAGCATTGTTTTTATAAATAACATGCACTGGGGCACATACTGTCATATAACACTGGGGATTGTAGGAAGAAAAGAATAGGTTTTGAAGCAGGAAGGAAGCAATCCACGATGATACAGCTGACAGGCAGAGAGAAGAGGAAAGTTGGAGCAAGGAGAGACCGTGGATAATGGAGGCACAAAAAGTGACCACAGTGTCAGTTCTCAGCAGCCCCCCAAACAGTGTCAAAAGTGGCAGTTAGGTGTCCGATTTGTCCGCCACTATATCACAGTCCCACTAAAAATCGCTGATCGTCTCCATTACTAGTAAAATATAAAATAAAAATTACATAAATCTATCCCATAGTTTGTAGATGCTATGGGGTTGATTTACTAACACCGGAGAGTGCAAAATCTGGTGCAGCTGCACCAGTAGCCAACCAGCTTCTATCTTCAGCTTGTTCAATCAAGCTTTGACAACTAATCCTGGAAGCTGATTGGTTTCTTTGCAGAACTGCACCAGATTTTGAACTTTTCAGCTTTAGTAAATCAACCCCTATAACTTTGGCTTAAAGCAATATGGGATTTTTTTTACCATTTGTACATGTTAATCATATCCCCCCCCCCCCTTAATCTCCTCTTCTCAAGAAAGAATACATTTGGTTCCTCTATCTTTCCCCATAGCTGACCTCCTCCATGCCTCTTATTAGTTTGGTTGCCCTTCTCTGCAGTTTCTCCAGTTCCCCCGTTATACTTTGTGAGAATTGGTGCCCAAAACTGAACTGCATATTCCAGATGAATTCCTACTAATGATTGTACAGGGGGAAATTATGTTTCTCTCTCCGGAGTCCATACCTCTCCTAGTACAAGAAAGGACTTTGCTCGCTTTGGAAATAGCAGCTTGGCATTGCATGCCATTATTAAGCTTATGATCAACCAAAACCTCCAGATTCTTCTCTGCCATTGAGTCCCCCTAGTATGTATGGTGTTTGCATATTCTTAGCCCCCAAGTACATAACTTTACATGAGATGTTGTGGTCCTTTAGGTGCCCATCTAATAGTTTTTGGAAATTATTGATGCTCCCAGCTGAACCCACTGCTTGTGGAAGAGAATTCCACATCCTCACTGCTCTTACCGTAAAGAACCCTCTACGCAATTTAAGGTTAAACCACTTTTCTTCTAATTTGATGCATGGCAAGTTTTGTCCCTATTGTAGGGTCACCAGTACAGTATTTGTACATTGAAATTATTTCCACCCTCAGGCGTCTCTTCTCCAGAGAGAATAAGTTCTGTGCTTTTAATCTTTCCTCATAACTAAGGTCCTTCAATCCCTTAATTAGCTTTGTTGCCCTTCTCTGAACCTTTTTTAGTTCCAACACATCCCTCCTGAAGACTGGAGCTCAGAACTGGACAGCATCCTCCAGGTGCGGCCTCACCAGAGTCTTGTAGAGTGGGAGAATTATTTATTTATCTCTAGAATTAATCCCCTTTTTAATGCATGACAATATTTTGTTGGCTTTGCTTGCAGCAGCTTGGCATTGCATGCCACTGCTGAGCCTGTTCTCTACTAGGACCCCTAGGTCCTTTTCCATCCTAGATTCCCCCAGAGGCTCTCCCCCTAGTGAGTAGATTTCATTCATATTTTTGGCACCCAAATTAATTTTTTTACATTTTTCTACATTAAACCTCATTTGCCATGAAGTTGCCCACCCGTTAATTTGTTTAGATCTTCTTGCAAGGTTTCCACATCCTTATGAGAAATGATTGCCCTGCTTAGCTTAGTATAATTCGCAAATACTGAGATTAAGCTTTTTATCCCGTCCTCCAGATCGTTTATGAATAAATTGTATAGGATTGGTCCCAGGACAGAATCTTGGGGAACCCCACTTTCCACATCAGACCATTCCGAGTACTCCCCATTTATCACCACCCTCTAGGCTCACCCCTGTAGCCAGTTTTCAATCCAGGTTCTCACCCTTTGATCCATGCCGACAGACCTTAGTTTGTACTGTAAACGTTTATGGGGAACTGTATCGAATGCCTTTGCAAAATCTAGATACACCACGTCTTCCTTTATCTAGATGGCAACTCACCTCCTCATAGAAGGTTAATAGATTGGTTTGGCAAGAACGATTCTTCATGAAACCGTGCTGATTACTGCTATTATTATTATTATACATGATTTATATAGCGCCAACAGTTTACGCAGCACTTTACAATGTAGAGGGGGGGACATGAAAAGTACAATACAGTTCAATACAGAAGGGACAGGAGGGCCCTGCTCATAGAGCTTACATCCTACTAATGCTAATGATACCATTTTCATTACAAAAATCTTGTATATAATCCCTTATTCCCTCAAAAAGCTTGTATACTATTGATGTTAGGCTAACTGGCCTGTAGTTCCAAGGGATATACCTTGGTCTTTTTTATATATTGGGGCTACATTGGCTTTTCTCCAATCAGCTGGTACCATACCCGTCAGTAGACTGTTCGTAAAAATTAGGAACATTATTCTGGCAATTACTTGACTGAGTTCCTTAAGGACCCTTGGGTGCAAGTAAGCTGGTCCCCGTGACTTATTAACGTTAATTTTTTTCAAGTCTATTCCTAATTATATCCTCAGTTAGTGATTTGGGGGGTAATGTAGCATGTGATTTGTCCTGATACGCAATGGCATAGTCCTTTTTGTTTCCTTTTTTTTTGGACAGCAGTATACAGCAGTCATGTCTGGTGGAAAAAAACGTATACGTCTTTCTGGTGCACAATATGCAAAGGTTAGAGCAAAAAAGGAGGCTCTTTTATTAAAGCAGAAAGGAGCCATGCTGAAATTTATTAAGCCAGGGAGTCAAGACAAATCTCCTATGGAACAGGAGCTTCCATCTGAGGAGCCAACTGTAAATTCAGATAGTGAGACCCCTGGTGAAATGAGTCCTACTGCATCCACATCAGCATCTCAAAATGCTGAAGCTGTACATGTTCTG
>BLSH010195352.1:366186-383328 GCA_018402905.1 Glandirana rugosa
GAGGTCGTGCCGGAAACCGCTGTTCAGACGTCCCTGTATAACCCTGTCTCGAAAGTCAAGTAACAACTCTAGTACACTTAGATATAGGGCGTAAAATAGTACCCTGTTTTGCGAAAGGTTAAAAAACGTGACGACCTCATCCAGAAGTCCATAACGCAGGAACTCAAACCCTTACAATATCTCGTGGGGTTTCTGTAACGACACAAGTACCTCGACATTTTTTGCAAGAAGGTCACGGACCTATCGTCTCAGATCTTGAACCTTTTTTTAAATGAAAGTAGACAACAAATCCTAGTGACACACAGCAATGTCTTTGGGGTGCTCTATAACATTCCCAAACTCAAGGACGCAATACCTGAAGACCTACTCCAGCAGTGCAAAAAATTGGAAAGCGTTTTGTCCCATGATAAAATGCGGGATATAGATTCACATGATCTCAACAATGAACTGAAAGCTCTGTCCCAATATGTCCCTGCAGACTTGTCGCCAAAGGCCGTGCTGGAGTATATCTGCACAAACAATCTAACTACCCTCTTTCCAAATATCTTCATTGCTCTGCGTATACTGTTAACACTCCCTGTGACCATTGCTAGTGGAGAGCGAAGCTTCTCAAAGCTGAAGCTAATAAAAACATACCTGCGCTCCACAATGACACAAGAAAGGTTGGTGGGCCTGGCGACCATATCAATTGAACATGAACTAGCCCAAACTGTACACCTGAAGGAAGCAGTGACTTTATTTGCAGCCACAAAGGCAAGGAAAGCACCATTTTGATTTGATATGTGTTTGATTGCAATATTGTTGTTGTTATTGTTGTCTGGCACTTCCTCTAAGTGTTGCAAAGAGTAAAATGAGGACTGTCCCTCACCACCTGCAATCACTGCTCAGTTTGCGCTACAAGATATCTGAAGTTTCACTGTGACCCCCAATAGGCCAAGCCTGTTTGGCTGTGGCAGGCTTTAGTACCATGCATGGCACATGTGCTATGGGTTGCTGGCCTCTGCAGTAGAAGTATTTAAACTATTTATATAAGGCACTGTAAAGCAGCGTGTCTATATTTGCAGCCAAGAAGGCACATAAAGGCTGATTTGAGTCGATTGATATATAGTTGAGTGCAATATTGTTGTTGTTCTTGTCTGTTGTTCATGACAAACGGTTTTGCAATATATTTTCACTATTTATGCTATTTATATAAATAAAGCATATAAAACGAAATAACACTGGAATTTGTGGTGTGGATTTGTACGTAATAGGATGTCATATAGTTTTGCATATGGACAAGTTGCTGTTGCTTGTAAATATGATTTTTTGTTTTAATTATCATGATATAAAATAATGAATGCGCAGGCCTTTTGGCGGGTGTGATTTTTTATTTTTTTTTGGGGGGGGGGGGGGGGCAGCATTTCATTCTTGGACCCAGGCAGCACAATGTCTTGGGCCAGCCCTGGGTCAGGGGCTTCTGTGTAACTGAGTTATTCTAGCAGAGCTGCACATTTGAAATATTAAGCTATTTTTTAAACATGTGTTAAATGTCCTTTAGCCATGATGTCACAGCTGTTTTAGAAAATACACACTGGTCCGGTGTGATAATTATTGTTCCTATGTTTTCATGATAGGAATAAAATGACATACTTTTTCTTTAGCGGCTTTAAAATGCTAGTAAAATTATACATTTAAATGTTCACCTATTCCTGTTTCCTAATCCAGGTAAAGAAAGAGGACGCTATCTTTTTGGCTTTGATCCTAAGTAAGTATAAAGTTATTAGTTATAATTTTCAATAAGACAACATTACATAAAACATAGGTGTAGTGCTATACCTTAAAAACTAAGCATAAACCATGTGTAAAACCACATAAAACATTTTAGAAAATGTTTTGTTTGTGTTATTATTTCATTCTTAAAATATAATAAAATAGAATGAACCTTCAATCTTTGCTGTTTCTTCAATTTCTGTGCTAAATCATACCGCTGGGCAAAACCACAGATTATTGCTCCATGCTATCTATAGAATATTGCCCTTCAACCCTTAATATGTCTTTAATTTCTGCGCAAAACTATACAACTGTGCAATAAGAATTTTGGGTCCATTACCCTGAAGACGTCCTAATGACAAAATGCATTGGGTGGGGCTTCATTTGTGATGTCACTTCCACTCTGTGAACAACACAGCCATCTGTGGAAATGTTTGTTTAATAGTAAGAAAGGCAACCATATGGCGATTTTATGTGAATAGATATAGTGAAGTATGCTGGAGATATTAAATAAAAAAGATTTTACGCAATATGCGAATATTTGTTAACTATTTATGGTGCTTGAAATGGTGGGCTAGAGCTGAAAGGTTGGAGGTGCTTCTCTGGAAGAGAACAAATAGCGCTGTCAGGCCTTTATTTAAATTTAAGGGTCTTATTATCTGGCCCCACATCGGGGCATGTGGAGATTGAGAGCCACTTTTTGGGGTGTTTGCTCATTGCATGTTTGCACAACAATAGTATTAATGAGCATTTACAACACAAGAGTAATATTCTGCAGATCCCATGGATGAATACTCTGCAGTTTGAACAACTTGTTTTTGTGCACGGACTGAGGACAAATAGTATTGTTTGAATGCACAAGAATTTATAATTTTGGGAGATTTTATGGAGCAATAATCTGCAGTTTTGTATGACAGAATTTTGGAAACATAAGAACAATATTCTGCAGGTCTTGATAAACAATATCTTGTAGTTTGTACAATTGATATTTGTTTGCACATAGGATACAGCATTGTTTTAAATACACCATATTATAAGTTTAAGAATAATACTCTGCAGATAGTATGGAGCAATCATCTGCGGTTTTGTACAGAAGTTGAAGATCGTATAGATTGAAGGTTATTTTTAATTTATATTTTGTTCATTTGCACAGGCGACATGCTATTGTTTAAATACATCTCTGCAGATAGTGTTGGGCAATAATCTGTGGTTTTGCAGTTGTAGGGTTTTGCACAGAAATTGAGGACACAGTAAGGATTGAAGGTTTATTTTATTTAAGAATTAAATAACAACACAAACAAATGATAGTTTTTTTGGTTTTAGACATGGTTTTTAAGGTATAGTGCAGCACCTTTTTTTCACTTGCATTGCATTTGTGTACCTGTCTGGTCCACAAATTTGTGTTCAGATGCTGACCATATGATTGATATTTCCCTATAAGCGCATAATACTATTACATGGAAAATACACGTACATATACATGTTTCATGTTCCGGGTCATTTCCAAATACCATAATAAATAATATGTCTGCAATCTCTACAGCTTTATGATACTTTACTACAGTTTTTCAATAATTTGGTGCTGTGCTGTTACAATCCACGGCTAATAATGTCAGGGTGAAGGTGGCCATAGTCAGGCAGTTGTTCTATTGACAAAATGCAACTATAAGGCCTTTGGAACCAGCCTGGATGTAGCTGTGTAGCATCCTCTAGTGTGTGCTAAAATTTAATGTAGTGTGTGTTAGAAGTTAGAGTAGGTAAAACATAGTTTAGCTCAGGGCTAAGCCTGAGATATGGAATCTGGGTCAGGGTTTACTAAAGTTCAGGGCTGGGTGACTCATCCTGGCAGCTTTCTGGTGCCTCCCTCTGGTCTAAAAGGTTGGAGAATATTCTAGAATTAGAGGGCGGAGGTTAGGAGGAGCTGCCTTGAATATTTATGGAGCCTTGGCCAATCCTCAATGGTAGACTGGCAGGGGGCTGAGACCACTCCATAAATAGTCACAAGCCATGCCAGTAGGAGCAATAGGTTGGATGATGGAGATACAGTGTTGAGGAAGCTGTCAGTGACCTCAGGGGTGCCCCCTAGTCTGAGGGGGTGACCTTGGGCGGGGCTCATGTGCTGGAAGAATCTTGCTAAGACACTAAGGGGACCTACAAAGGGGGAGACTGCCACATATAGTCAGTCTCCCTTGAAGACAGTGGTGTGCTTAAAGTGGATGTAAACCCTCCATATACCCAGTGAAGTTAACAGCCTCAGATGATACACAGAGATGACACAAACCTCCCTATATAAGTCTTATATGTATAGCTTCTGTCTTCCCTTTAATACACTGTTTAGAAAATGCACGTTCTGTTAGATTTTCCACTTCCTCATTCCTGTCTGGGAGGGGTTGATAGCTAGACGTTGTGAGACACTGTGAGAAAGCTGATTGGAGGAAAGGCACACACCCTTCCCCACACATGCAGAGCTCTGACTGTGTTTTGTTTAGCAGCCTGCTAATCTATTTTTAGCAACCTCCCATGACTCTAATTTTATGTCCTGACTAACCAGAACAAGTGCGAACTTATCAGGCTGATAACAAAGCTACAGAAGAAGAGACAGCTACTGGACATAGCTATTTGAAGAGAGATAACAAAACACCACAGACAGATATGCCCAGCTCAAATTTCATGAATTGGGTTTACATCCACTGTGAAAGTCTTCGGCCTTTCCCTAGAGATCTCATAAGAGTCAGCCGAGTGGGCTGGTGAAGAGTCAGTCTGAAGGACTGGTGTGGAGAGTTAGCCTGGAGGACTAGTGAAAGGGGCAACTGCGGCCAGGTGGGTTGACCGTGCCTGAAGAGGTGGTGCTGGGTTCAGTGGCCAGAGAAAGAGTTAGAAGCTGTTTATACCCTGTTATACCCCACACAAAGAGGGGCTGCAAGTTCCTGCCTGTTCAAGAAAGGAAGGGTAGCCCCTGGAAATCACACATCTATGGTGTCCTACTGCAGTGAATGGAGTGGCAACCTCAGCCTGGACTCTGACCAGGCCATGCCCCCAATGCATTTCACCCCGCCCCCCCCCCGGAGCTTAGTCATGCCTGTAATGGGCTATAACTAATCTGACTGAAAGCCTTTCAGATCATTCAAGTGATTCAGCTGGAGCAAACAAGTATGTGCAAGAGTCCAGTGGGCATCCCATAACCTCCCATCCCTATCCATGTTATTAACCCTATAGTAGAAAAAAGAAGCAAAACAAAGTCAAGGGCTGTTCTCTGACTCCGGGTGCTGTAAACATTTGGTGTGCCTGGCTGTGCAGGATTGGAGGATCCAAATTCATCAGCAGTTCCTACCGGGGTCTGCTACACTTGCAACATAACTATCAAGTAGGAGTGGTATATGGGTATTGTAATGAAAAAGCAGAGATTGGCCTGATCATAAAGAGATTTGCTAGCAAACTGGTAAATCTATATGGACAATAACTATTCCCTCTGGCAGTTGAGCATCAGCTGAGTTTCTGAACATCTAAGCGCTAGCCTTAAAGAAACCATTACATAACTATTAATTTAAACAAAAATCTTTTGTGAGATTATATGTATCGTATATACTCGCGTATATGCCAAGTTTTTTGACACTGATTTTGTGTCCAAAAAACGAGATTCGGCTTATACGCGAGTCAACAGTGAACGCCGGTACGAGCTCAAGGGCACATTGCGCGGGGACCCGCGGTGGCTGAGAAGCATTCCAGGGATGCCGTCACATCCGCTGATGGCCTGCTGGAGACCGGAACTTCAGCTCAGTCACACTTGTGACGTGACTGGGCTAAAGGTAAGGGCAGCGGACACAGGCACTTCCTATGAATGAAATAAGGCTGCCGTGTCCTTATATGTAAAAATGTAAAGGAAAAAAAACAGTTTGGCAATTCGATTAACTAACCATATTAACCCTTATTGTGTGTTGCTATATTTAATAAAGTAATTAAATATGGCATTTAACAATAAGGGTTAATATGGTCAGATATTCAAATGACAAAACTGTGGTGGTTTTTTTTCTTTGCATTTGACATATGTGAAGAACACAGCAGCCTTATTCAATACATAGGAAGTAAGTATACTGTACTGTAAAAAATAAACAGTTGTACATACACACACACACACACTCCCGATTACATGGCCACTTCCTATGTTAGGATGTTTTACATTTACAGAGCTAGTTTACTGTTTTTATTTGAAATAAATATTGAAAAACATTTAACCTACTGATGCCTCATTGGGCATTTCCCACTTAGGCTTATATGTGAGTCAATAAGTTTTCCCATATTTTTTGGGCAAAAGTAGGGGGTCGGCTTATACACGGGTCGACTTATACACGAGTATATACAGTATTTATGAATGTCTTTACCTGTATAAGCTTCCCTTGTGTAAACAGTCAAAAGCACGTAAACTGTCATTAGATGCCACCATCTTGGGTGTGATGTCAGCAGCCCCAGTAAACTCAAAACTGTCCCTCAAAATACACTTTATAGTATTCTTCTTCGATCTTCCCTTCCCAGTGGCAGCTACATAAAAGGTTATGTAGGGAGGTGAGGGGAGGAGCTGGTCCAGCACAGACATTAATTAGACACTCCCAGAAGGGGAGAGAGCTATGAAGTGCAATGAGGGGGAAGGATGTCCTAGGGAATGGACTCATCCTGGATAAAAATATGATAGCAAGTTCAGAGACACATTGCTAATGGACAAATATAATTTATGGAAAGAAAAACATTGCAAGTAATCATTTAAATAGTTAATTTTGCATTTTCCTGCATTTTTTTTTTAATTCTGTCTTTTTAATTTTCTTTATCTCCTTCTCAGTTTGGAACTGGTCAGTCATGCCGAAGCTCCATTGTCAGAAACGGATGCTGAAATTTCTCAAACAGTCACACTTGAAGTGGATAAAGTGGAGGTTGACAAACCTACATCATAAAAGCAAATGACCACTAACAAAACTAAAGATGAAATTCTACATTTCAAGCTTTTCAGCCAAGGAGAAATTGTACAGTTTACAGCCAAGTGAGAAAATTGAAGACTTTTTCCCAATGATAGCGTTGCCCGTCACAACCAGATTCCAGCTGCCTGTCTTCTAATGCTGGAAAATAAATGAAGCATAAATTGATCACAACTGATGATGGAAGCTGGACTTCACAGCCACTCAAGGAGTGGTCTTCAAAAATATCTTCATTTCTCCTGTTTTTTACAATTATTCATCTTCAGGCTCTGCTTTTGGTAAATGATTATTTGTACTCCTCCTTGCTAATTGATTGGGTTTATCCTTAAAGCTGGAGTCTAGGTATGATCTTTATTGCATATTTACATTGGTCCAGATTGGTTCAATGTAAGTATGCATATCCCATACCTGATGATGTGCTGGCCATCACGGTGGAAGTCGCTGCTACCACAGTGATCGCTGCAATTTTCTGGGCCCTGTGCAAGTAGCTTCCCTTGTGCATAGTGATCACAGAGAGTCGCTCACTGGGCACTGCCACCATTCCCAAAATGCCTTGTATTTTTTGTAAAGGGTACAGTCTTTAAGTGATAATTCTTCACATACAATTTCATTGACAGTCAGCCGTGACAGCGCTATTACCCAGATTAAGGTTATCTCTAAATGTCCAACTCTGGGTCTCCTCCTCCCTATCATTTCTCCTCCCCCATCCTTTCCCACTGAAATTCCCCACATGTATATTAGGCTTTTTTTTTTTAATGTACCTTTTCCAGATGCCTTCAGATCAGCCACATGACACACTTGGTCCTCTTCCTTCTTTTCATCAATGGGGGCTAGTCTCTACAATATTACACTGTCAATGTAGGAGTGCCACTTTCTTTAAGAACTAGGCCCATAACATCCTGCACTCACGGTACATCATCAGTCTTCGAGGTTGAATGAAACTGGCTGTCATTTAACCCAGAAGACTTGGAGGAAAAAAATGACGGTAATGGAATGAATCTTGCAGGTTTTTTTTTAGCTGCTGAGCACCAGTTGAAAAAACTGCCGGGTGTTGGGCTTTAATAATGAGAATTTATTGCTCTCTAAATATTAGTCACAGCTCACCTTATACCAATGATAATGTACTTCCTAAAGTAGATTGTAAAATATATTGAAAGTCAGCAAGGAAACACCATAATCCTATACATTCCCCAAAAGTTCCCAAAGGTCTGCCAAAACCCATTTTTGCCATGCCAGTGTTGCTTATTGGTAAGGTGTGGGACTCATCTAAACATCTTTACACCGATCTGGGAAAATTATGTGCTAACTGAGCTTACTACACTTCAAGGCTTCCAAATTTGGAGGTCCTTCAGAATTCTAAAGCTGGCCTATGACTATTACAAACAGATTTCCACAAAAGCAAGCTGGAGGGAGGAATTTCCTTCACTGGAACATTGCATTCTGACAGCAGCTCCTACTACTGTCAAGTTACACTGATTAGCGCTGCAGCCGATTGGCTGCAAGCTACTGATCGACGAAATGATTGAATAAAGCTTTCCAACAGGACTGTTTAACAGAAGACAAACAGTGAGGGCCACACGCAGATTGAAATTTGGCCATTTCAGCAAGGTCTATGCTCAACTTTACAGTTTACTAGCTATACACCGGCAGGCATTTTAAGTACTTTCAACAATTCCACTCTGAGTCCTCCCTGAGCAGTCATCTTTTTTTCCAGTACCTGCAACTTCATCATGTGGGATAGGCCCAGTTTGGGTCCCTTAATCTAGTGGCAGCTGATACCCAGCTCCTGGATGACCACATAAAATCCATATATCACCATACACCAAAGGTTTGATATCTTCTCTCTATGTATATATACTACCTGAATTCTTAGCCAAGGTAATTTACGTTGTAAGGAAACATGGAAATTTTAATTTGATTTGAGACAGATTTTCATCTGTCTGGGGAAGTGTGGGAGGAAGCATTGCAAGCTTTATCTCAAGTCTGATCTCTATTCTGTAGGTTGACCCAGTTTTTTTTTATTCTATATGGGTCTTACTCCTGAATTTCTGCACAGAATAGGGGAGTGAGACCCCCCATACCACACTAAATGTGGTTCATATCAGGGTTACACAATATTATTAAGATATCCTAATCTGGTGAGGTATTTGGGTGAGGTTATCATCATCATAAATCCAGTATTTGGTACACTTCTCTCTAATGTTAACCTTTCTTGTGTCTTGGGGTACCTGGATGCAGCTGATATTGCTACTCACACTACCCTTGCAGTTACAAGATCTGCATTTGCAGTGTGCAGGATGATTGCCCTGAAATGGGTTTCAAATACACCACCCTCTGTCAGAGACTGGATCGATGCACTCAGTAAGCTTATCTCCTATGAACAATTACCTATGAGAATAGAGGGGCCTATAAAAAAAATTCTTTGAATTTTTGTCTACATGGGTGGATGAAGTAGATGGAGGAGTCAGAGGTATTGGTTATTCTTGATCCAACCTTGTTGGAGATCAGGATATGGAGCAGGAGGAAGATAGATGGGGAGGAAATAATATGTAACTCATTGGCTTTATTATTTTAACGAACTAGTTTGCATTGGAGACCTTCATATGTTACATACATTGCTTGAATCATGTAGGTATACTAATGTCTTTTTTTGTGCTTGGTTTAAAAGAATTGTAAAATCTTTAGCACAAAAAAATCAGTTTAAAAGAAAAAAAATCAGCAAGGAGCTCTGTGACCATATATGGTGAGTGTACATAAATTACGGGCCAAATGATTATACATCTCAAACACCTCCTTATTGCCCTATTGTATTCCTATAAGGGACTGTTAGTGGTTCATTATTCTGAATTTTAGAAGATGTCGCCTGCTATGTCTCTTCACTATCTGTCAGCTGAATTTATCCAGTTCTCTAATAGGCTAAATATTTTGAGCTGTCTTATGTTTGTTACATTTCAGAAGTGATGTAGCAATGTCAGATTTATAACAAAGTAACTTGCTGTTTCTTTCATTCAGTTTAAAACAACCTGTGCATTTTAAAGACATATTATAGCCGATTTTACCTTAAGGTCCTTTCACACTACATGTCTGTTTTCACGGATTCTGCTTGCTCAGCGGGGATCGATCCGTTGATCTCCGCTGTGCCGATGGATGACAGGTCCGTCTCCGCTTACTATGCAGAGACGAACCTGTTCTCTATGGGGGAATCAAATGAAAATAGATCCGCCTGTCCGTTTTTATCCGATCCACCAGACGGATGGAAAATAGGGTTTCCATCCCTCTGGATTTAGCGGAGCGGATGTCAGCGGACATTTCTCTGCTGACATCCGTCGCATCATAGGGGTGCATGGAGCGTCCGTTCAGGTCCGCTTAAAAAACTGACAGGCGGTCCTGAACGGTTCATATGTGAGAAAGGGGCCTTACAGTCAATAAGTAATATGGGAGTTTTCTAACTTGATAGCATTGGGCACTGCCATCACAATGTTTCACCCCTCAGCCCTGCTCTATGGTACTTAAAGTATAACAAATGGTAAAACTTTTTTTTTTTGTTTTGGATAGAGTAGAAAGGGATTCAAATGTGAAAGTAAAAGAAAATCCCAAATTTTGGGTTCTCCCAGAAAAATAATAGAGGGGAAATCTTGCAATGGGTACACTAATTATGGTAATCTGGGAGTACCCAAGAAATTAATTTCATTTGCAGGGATTTCCTCTCACTTCCTGCTTGGCTATGGGACAGGAAGTGAAGGGAAATCTCCAAAATGGGACACAGATGTCGAAAAAAAAATCTGACATGGGGTTATAACCCTCCCTTGCTCTACCCAAAATCAAATAAAAAGTTTTGCCTATAGTTCTTTAATCTTACCGACATTCCAGTTTAAGGGTTGCACCAGCAATGTCTACTGATGTACATATTGTTGCTTACTGTTTTAATTTGATTTTGTATTTGTGATAATGAGCTAACACCTAAAATAAAATGAAACCTGTTTTTAAATTATCTTCTGTAACATATTCTCATTTGGTATTCTTTATTGTGAAAACATTTTACAACACAATATTGCATGGCTCATCATCTAGTCTAGATTTGTGAAATGATTACATAGGCCACAACACTATACAGGTAAATTTCAAGGATCATCAGACATCTCCATGTGCCACTTTTTTTTTAAATGCAACATTTAATTGTCTCATATTTTGCCTTATCTGGATCCTCCCTTTACCTCTTACCCATCAACACACTACGCAATTTTTAAATAAAACCATCACATTTGTATTACATTGCTTACTTTAGACCCTGTGATGTTATCCATGTGTCTCTGTTCTTCTCTATGCATTTTAGGCAATCATGGCTGCTGGGAGGGGTTGGCAGAGTGCTGTACATAGCTTCCTGAAAACATCACAGCACTCAGTACTCCTCTCAAGAGCCCTCAGCCCTGATGTAAGCAGTGGGATGACTCGTGGGAGGAACAATGCAAATATCAAAATAAAAAACAAAATATATCCGTGCTAGATAAAAGAAAATGTATTTACAAAGCAGCTACTGTGCAATTATGATACCAATTGTGAAACAGCAGCACTAATATAATAACAGACAATAAAAATGAATCATCAAATTAATATGAAAGTCCATAACAGTCCATATGTTAACAAATCTTATCTTCTGTGAGCTCAGTCAAACATAAGCTTGCAGGTGCAATCACCTTTATGATTGTAATAGCATATAAGACCCCAAATTCATCCATGGACAAATAATGCACCTAAACTTAAAAAGAATTCCACCACCATGGACGACCATTAACAGAGGCCTCTTACCAGATATGATGGACCATAAAATTATAAATGGTCAAAGAGGCATTGGTTGTATATTGCTCCAATGGCTCCTAGCACAGGAGCAAGCGCTGCACCTTCACTTATGCAGATTAGCATCAGAAAGAAGAATACACTCCCATAGTGAAATACGTTAAAAACTTGAGCCTTTTATTATATCCAAAAATGATTTGACAGTAATATGTCACAATCACACTTAAGGGATAAGTTCACCTTTTTTTCTTCTAAATTCCATCTCCCCTATGTACCAATATAGCATTCATTTACTTTTTTTTGCAAAAATATCAAAGCTTTCCATTAATTCTACAGACACTTCACTTGTCCTCATCAATGTTTCCAAACATATCCATTAGTTTAGCCTTACTTCCTGATCAGACTATAGGTAATGACACAGGAAGGAGTTGACCAGCTGACCTCATTAGCACACACCCTGCATCATCCACCTTCCTACCTACTGCCCATCTCCAGGTGCATGGTTGTTAAATGAAATGCAACCAATCATTGATCACCCTTCTCACTAAATACACAATATACAATCAGATTGTATAGTGTATGGCCATCTTTATACAAGTACATAGGAGGGAGTGGACAAAAAAACTCAGCTGTCACATACTGTTCACAACTCTGCATAGCGGGAACTTTGTTTTTTTTTCGCGAGAAGGGGAGGCGTATTGGAGAATTTTCACTCATCACACATAGGGCAGCCCATCCACCTGAATAGGCTGCCCTGTACACAGCAACCGCCCCAAAGAAGCTTCAGGAATTTTTTTTAGAGTGGAGCTTGGTGCATTTTTTAAATATCATTATTGGTGCGGTGCATTTCTGAAATGCAAAGAAACACACAGATATGAATGGAGCCTCATTGTTCTTGTGTTGATGCACCAATTACACTTTCAGGCCCCATTCACATCTAGCATAATAGGAGCAAACGTTTTGTGTCTTGTGCCCGTTGATTTAAATTGGCTGCACTACATGCGGCTTATAGGACATTTTGGCCTTTTGTGGGTTGTAGGTTTTTTACTGTGCATTTTGCAGCATTTGGCATTCGTTTTTTTTCAGATGGCAAAATGTGTGTTTGCTTCTGTGTTTGGTGTGCTGTTAATAATTAATGGCACTGAAAGCGCAACTAAAAATTTTAGGTGTATAAAAATGGCCATATACTATACAATCTGATTGTACAAACATCCATGAGGACAGTGAAGTAAGTGCAATCACTGATTGATTGCATTTAACTTAAAACACGTGCAGCTGGGAATTGGTGGGTGGGTAGGAGGATGGATGATGCATGGTGTGTGCTAATGAGGTCAGCTGGTCAACTTCTTCCTGTGTCATGACCTATAAGGATGGTCCTGATGTTCGAGTCCAACATAAGTTCGACTTGAACATCTGGTGTTCGCCTGTCCGGCGAATCCCGAACATTATTTATGGGGCGTTTGCGGGAAATTCGAGCACCCCATAATGTATAGAAATAGTGGGGAAATGCCACCTGCATGCTTTGGCCAATCACAGCGCATTCTGCTGTTAGAGTCATGATTGGCCAAAGGCATCATGGCTCAGGGGGCTTAATCCATGCCACACTATATAAGGCCACTTGACCATATGTAGTGTGTGACAGTGGAGATAGAGAAATAGGTTAGTTAGCGGCGTTTAGGCAGTTTAGTATACAGAAAGTTATATACAGTGTAGACAGTCCGAGCTATATACATGCAGTACAGGCAGTAAGAATATACAGTATCTCACAAAAGTGAGTACACCCCTCACATATTTGTAAATATTTTATTATATCTTTTCATGTGACAACACTGAAGAAATGACACTTTGCTACAATGTAAAGTAGTGAGTGTACAGCTTGTATAACAGTGTAAATTTGCTTTCCCCTCAAAATAACTCAACACACAGCCATTAAAGTCTAAGCTGTTGGCAACAAAAGTGAGTACACCCCCTAAATGAAAATGTCCAAATTGGTCCCAATTAGCCATTTTCCCTCCCTGGTGTCATGTGACTCGTTAGTGTTACAAGGTCTCAGGTGTGAATGGAGAGCAGGTGTGTTAAATTTAGTGTTATCACTCTCATACTGGTCACTGGAAGTTCAACATGACACCTCATGGCTAAAAACTCTCTGAGGATCTGAAAAAAGGAATTGTTGCTCTGCATAAAGATGGCCTAGGCCAGGGGTAGGGAACCTGCGGCTCTCCAGATGTTGTAGAACTACATTTCCCATCATGCTTCTGGGAGTAATTGTATCCATCAGCCTTGCAATGCCTTATGGGAAATGTAGTTCTACAACAGCTGGAGAGCCGCAGGTTCCCTACTCCTGGCCTAGGCTATAAGAAGATTGCGAAGATCCTGAAACTGAGCTGCAGCACGCTGGCCAAGACGATACAGAGGTTTAACAGGACAGGTTACACTCAAAACTCAAAATGACCAAAGAAGTTGAGTGCACGGGCTCAGCGTCATATCCAGAGGTTGTCTTTGGGAAATAGACGAATGAGTGCTGCCAGCATTGCTGCAGAGGCTGAAGGGGTGGAGGGTCAGCTTGTCAGTGCTCAGACCATACGCCTTACACTGCATCAAATTGGTCTACATAGCTGTCATGCCAGAAGAAAGCTTCTTCTAAAGATGATGCACAAGAAAGCCCCCAAACAGTTTGCTGAAGACAAGCAGACTAAGGACATGGATTACTGGAACCATGTTCTGTGGTCTGATAAGGCCAAAATAAACTTATTTGGTTCAGATGGTGTCAAGCGTGTGTAGCGGCAACCAGGTGAGGAGTACAAAGACAAGTGTGTCTTGCCTATAGTCAAGCATGGTGGTGGGAGTGTCGTGGTCTGGGGCTGCATGAGTGCTGCCAGCACTGGGGAGCTACAGTTTATTGAGGGAACCATGAATGCCAACATGTACTGTGACATACTGAAGCAGAGCATGTTCATCTCCCTTTGGAGACTAAGCCACAGGGCAATATTTAAACATGATAACGACCTCAAACACACCTCCAAGATGACCACTGCCTTGCTAAAGAAGCTGAGGGTAAAGGTGATGGACTGGCCAGGCAGGTCTCCAGACCTAAACCCTCTTGAGCATCTGTGGGACATTCTCAAACAGAAGGTGGAGGAGCACAAGCTCTCTAACATCCACCAGCTCCATGATGTCTCCATGGAGGAGTGGAAGAGGACTTCAGTGGCAACCTGTGAAGCTCTGGTGAACTCCATGCCCAAGAGGGTTAAGGCAGTGCTGGAAAATAATGGTGGTCACACAAAATATTGACACTTTGGGCCCAATTTGGACATTTTCACTTAGGGGTGTACTCACTTTTGTTGCCAGTGGTTTAGACATTAATGGCTGTGTGTTGAGTTATTTTAAAGGGACAGCAAATTTACACTGTTATACAAGCTGTACACTCATTACTTTACATTGTAGCAAAGTGCCATTTCTTCAGTGTTGTCACATGAAAAGATAGAATAAAATATTTACAAAAAAGTCAGGGGTGTACTCAGTTTTGCGAGATACTATATATATATATATATATATATATATATATATATATATATATATATACACACACACACAATATATACATATATACACAATATATATATACATATATATATATTGAAAAGGAGTGTACTAGGTTAATAGGCTCTAAAGGCTTGTTCCTTGTTAAAATATTCAAATGTACAGTTAACTTCAGATAAGTTGCAATGGGTTGCTGTACATTACATTATGCACATATAATTTTACAGACGTTTGTTTGTTCTTCTATCTATAAAAAATATAGCTATTATTCATACTGAAACACTAGTAATTTGCATATCCATTAGTCAAAATCAATAAGAGAAAGAAAAAAGAATGATTCTTAGGATTATAGAGGTTAAATGTATGTTAAACTGACTGTAAATGTTGCTCAGCATTCAATAAAAATTATACACAACAATTTCAAAAGTGACAAAGCAAATTAAACAATAAATTATATATACCCCTACAATTACCTCATTGTGTTTTTTTCTGTGTCACAACATTTAGGGTTTGTTCTCACTAGCCGCTGCGTTATAATGATTACAATGCACTGTTCTGTTCTCACTTTTTTTTTTTTTGAAATGTTAGACAGAGTTTTTCTGGAAAAAAGTACAGCTTACTGTACTATTTTTTAGCGAACACCACCCGCACACACACCACAATGCGGTGGTGTGAACAAGGCAGAGAAGACAGTGCATTTTGACTTGGCTTGCAGTGGGACTGTGCTGTAATAGTTGTCCAATGCGGCCTGACCGCACTTGGTGTGAACAAGCCCTTTCAGATGCGTCTGAACGAAGAAAAAACTGGCTTGTAATTTGTACTTGTTAATATTTAACTAAACTGAACAAAAGATATCTGATTGAGTATGTGATGCATTTTTTGTAGTGCAGTAAACCACAGCAACCAACAGAGCTAGCCCGTAGAATTACAGAATACTGAAATCTGATAGGAAGCACATTGGTGTACTTTATTAAAAGTATTTTCAGTCCTAAAGCACAACTACAGACAACAATAAAAAAAATGAACGACCCATTAAAAGATTTTAAAAAAGCGCAATTTTTGCTGCAATACCTTCAAATTGTGTCATTGTCTGATAGTCTTCAAGTTCTTCGCTGAACAAGCATGCAGAAACTGAAGTTAAAATAAGAACCAGTCTGTACAATTGTGGGTCACTGGCTCAGAAAATGCTTAAAGCTGAACTCCAGGCAGTTAAAAAATAACACACCTCTATATGCACTAATGCGTAACTGAATGTATGTTTTTTAATGTAAGCAGTGTCAGCACCTGAATTCAACTTGGTATCAGCCTCTTGTAATCACCTATACAGCAGAGCTCAGATTGAATAATGGAGATGCAGCACATGGAGCCAATCAGCTGTGCTAACAATAAACATGTTGATAAGAAGAGAGATCAGAATGACAGAGAAGCTCAGTATGCTGATTTTCCTTTCATTTGATCACAGGCTGGGAAACGGGCAAGACCTTCAAGTGTTACTAAAAGTTAACTTGTTAACTAGTTAACTTGCCATGGTACAGCACATATTACCAGCTATAACAAGATAAGGAGATTACATAGTACATACTTCCTTAGTTAAAATTGTCTAGTGGTCTCACAAATATCTAATAATGAATTTCAAGCCTTGATTAAGGGGCCATATAAGGACATACACTATATTGACAAAAGTATTGGGACGCCTGCCTTTACATGCACATGAACTTTAATGGCATCCCAGTCTTAGTCCGTAGGGTTCAATATTGAGTTGGCTGACCCTTCGCCACTATAACAGCTTCAACTCTTCTGGGAAGGCTGTCCACAAGGTTTGGGAGTGTGTCTATAGAAATCTTTGACCATTCTTCCAGAAGAGCATTTGTGAGGTCAGGCACTGATGTTGTTGTTGGTGTCAAGTTCCTCCACCCCAAACTCGCTCATCCATGTCTTTATGGACCTTGCTTTGTGCACTTGTGCGCAGTCATGCTGGAAGGGGCCATCCCAAAACTGTTCCCAAAAAGTTGGGAGCATGAAATTGTCCAAAATGTCTTGGTATGCTGACGCCTTAGGAGATCCCTTCAATAAGAACTAAGGGGCCAAGCCC
>BLSH010195352.1:383338-397802 GCA_018402905.1 Glandirana rugosa
TGGTCTCGAAGTGTCCAACAGTGACCTCAGGAGAAGGTGAGGAGGTACTACTGTAGTACCTCGACCACCTACAATCTCTGGAACGCGAGGAGGTGGAGGGCAAACTCCTACGGGGTGTCTACGAGTTATCCCAAATCCAGACCTCTGTACGAACCGGTCAGGTAGTGGAAATGGGAGTCGAAGAAATCGTTCCGTTACCAGCAGAACCTCCACACAAACCTCAGCAATAGTACAACATTATGACGGGACGTCGGGTCAGAGACTTCCCTCCCCTAGTAAGAGACGAAGTCATACAGTGTCATGTTGCTGCCAGCACTGGGGAGCTACAGTTTATTGAGGGAACCATGAATGCCAACATGTACTGTGACATACTGAAGCAGAGAATGATCCCCTCCCTTCAGAGACTGGGCTGCAGGGCAGTATTACAACATGATAACGACTCCAAACACACCTCCAAGACGACCATTGCCTTGCTAAAGAAGCTGAGGGTAAAGGTGATGGACTGGCCAAGCATGTCTCCAGACCTAAACCCTATTGAGCATCTGTGGGGCATCCTCAAACGGGAGGTGGAGGAGCGCAAGGTCTCTAACATCCACCAGCTCCATGATGTCATCATGGAGGAGTGGAAGAGGACTCCAGTGACAACCTGTGAAGCTCTGGTGAACTCTATGCCCAAGAGGGTTAAGGCAGTGCTGGAAAATTATGGTGGCCGCACGCTGCGTGGGCGTGGGCGTGCCCGTGGGTTGGGCGGACTCGATGTCTGCTCCTGACCCGCGATCGCCTGTCAGAGCTGCAGAACGGGGAACCGCCAATGTAAACATGGCGGTTCTCTGTTCTGTGAGAGGGGACATAACAGATCTACTGATCTCTATCTCTGTCACTGGGATCAGTTAGATCTGTTATGTCCCTGCCAGCCCATCCCCCCACAGTTAGAACACACCCAGGGAATACAGTTAACCCCTTCACTGCCCCCTGCAGGTTAACCCCTTCACGACCAATGACATTTATACAGTAATCAGTGGACATTTAAATTTCTGATAGCTGCATAAATGTCATTGGTCCTAAAAATGCATCAAAAATGTCCGACATGTCCGCCCCAATATCGCAGTCCCAATAAAAATTGCAGCTCGCCACCATTACTAGTAAAAAAAAATAAATAATAATAAAAACGCCATAAATCAATTCCCATAGTTTGTAGACGCGATAACTTTTGCGCAAACCAATCAATAAATGCAGATTGCAATTTTTTTTACCAAAAATATGTAGAAGAATATATATCGGCCAAACTCGATGAATAATTTTGTTTTTTTATATTTTATTTTTGGATATTTATTAGAGCAAAAAGTAAAAAATATTGTTCTTTTTTCAAAATCGTCGCTCTTTGTTTGTTTATAGCGCAAAAAATAAAAACAGCAGAGGTGATCAAATACCACCAAAATAAAGCTCTATTTGTGGGGAAAAAAGGACATCAATTTTGTTTGGGTACAATGTCAATGACAATGACCGCGCAATTGTCATTCAAAATGCGACAGCGCTGAAAGCCAAAAATTGGTCTGGGCAGGAGGGGGGTTTAAATGCCCCAGACATTGTAGCAAAGTGTAATTCCTTCAGTATTTTCACTGAAAAGATATGATAAAATATTTACAAAAATGTGAGGGTTGTACTCACTTTTGCATGATACTGTAATATATATATATATATATATATATATATATATATATATATATATATATATACGCTGCATTCAGTGTAGACTATATACAGGCAGTGCAGGCAGTGTAGCCTATATATATACAGACTAGTATATATATATATACAGTATATACATATACACAGTATCTCACAAAAGTGAGTACACCCCTCACATTTTTGTAGTTTATTCTATCTTTATGTGACAACACTGAAGAAATTACACTGTGCTACAATGTAAAGTAGTGAGTGTACAGCTTGTATAACAGTGTAAATTTGCTGTTCCCACAAAATAATTCAACACACAGCCATTAATGTCTAAACAGCTGGCAACAAAAGTGAGTACACCCCTAAGTGAAATTGTCCAAATTGGATGTGTCAAGTGTCAATATTTTGTGTGGCCACCAATTTTTTCCAGCACTGCCTTAACCCTCTTGGGCATGGAGTTCACCAGAGCTTCACAGGTTGCCACTGGATTCCTCTTTCACTTCTCCATGACGACATCACGGAGCTGGTGGATATTAGAGACCTTGCCCTCCTCCACCTTCTGTTTGAGGATGACCCACAGATGCTCAATAGGGTTTAGGGTTTTGGTCTGGAGACATGCTTGGTCAGTCCATCACCTTTATCCTCGGCTTCTTTAGCAAGGCAGTGGTCATCTTGGAGGTGTGTTTGGGGTCGTTATCATGTTGGAATACTGCCCTGCGGCCCGGTCTCCGAAGGGAGGGAATCATGCTCTGCTTCAGTATGTCACGGTACATGTTGGCATTCATGGTTCCCTCAATGAACTGTAGCTCCCCAGTGTGGCAGCACTCATGCAGCCCCAGCCAATGACACTCCCACCACCATGCTTAACTGTAGGCAAGACACACTTGTCTTTGTACTCCTCACCTGGTTGCCGCGACACACGATTGACACCATCTGAACAAAATAAGTTTATCTTGGCTTAATCAGACCACAGGACATTGTTTCAGTAATCCATGTCCTTACTCTGTTTGTATTCAGCAAACTGTTTGCGGGCTTTCTTGTGCAGCATCTTTAGAAGAGGCTTCCTTCTGGGACGACAGCCATGCAAACCAATTTGATGCAGTGTGTGGCATATGGTCTGAGCACTGACAGGTTGACCCCCCACACCTTCAACCTCTGCAGCAATGCTGGCAGCACTCATATGTTACATAGTTACATAGTCAGTGAGGCTGGAAAAAGACACGAGTCCATCAAGTCCAACCCATGTGTGTGTTTTTATGTCAGTATTACGCTGTATATCCCCCAATGTTGTGGTCCCTTAGGTGTGCATCTAATAGTTTTTTGAAATTATCTATACTGCCAGCAGAAACCACTGTTTTTGGAAGAGAATTTCACATTCTCACTGCTCTTACCATAAAGAAACCCCTACGCATCTTAAGGTTAAACCGCCTTTCTTTCATTCTCAGTGAATGGCCGCGTGTCTTCGCGTTTTCCCTTGCGCTGAATAGTTTTGCCCCTATAGCGGGGTCACCAGTACAGTATTTGTACATTGAAATCATATCACCTCTCAAGCGTCTTTTCTCCAGAGAGAATAAGTTCAGTGCTTGTAACCTTTCCTCATAACTTAGGTCCTCTAATCCCTTAACTAGCTTTGTTGCCCTTCTCTGAACCACATTTTCTGAAGAACTGCCACGCTGGGGAACTCCTTTGAGCTGCCTTTGGTGTGCTAGGTCCCTGGGTGTGGTGGGTAGTAGCAGGCATACTGTCTAGGGGACGGTCGCTCCGCTTTTGCAACCTGCTTCCTCTTTTGCTGTGCTGGTGCCTCTGTGCGACCACCAACACTTCCTCCAAACTGCACACGTCACTCGCATGACCCTCATTCCATGTGGGGTCTAGGACCTCATCATCCTCCACATCATCTTCCACCCACCCTTCACCACTGCCCTCCTTGTCAGTCTGCACACTGAGGTAAGCTGCAGCAGTTGGCACCTGTGTTTCGTCATCATCAGAGACGTGCTGCGCTGGTGTTTCCATGTCCTCATCCTGCAACAGAAGTGGTTGGGCATCGGTGCACTCAATGTCTTCCACTTCTGGGGCAGCGCTATATGGATGGCCCACGGAAAGCACACCAGGAGAGTCATCAAAAAGCATAAGAGTCTCTTGCAGGACTTGGGGCTCAGACTGCTTGACTAATTTACAAGGGGCTGAGGTGAAAGGCAGATGGCCATGGGGTTCAGGTGCCAACTCTGAGCTTTCATCAAGGGACTGGGAGGGAGACAATGTGAAGGAACTGGAGGCATTGTCAGACACCCAATCTACTATCGCCTGTCTGGCCTCACCAATCGTTGAGGGGCACTCGGGCCTACCATATACCGTTGAAGGTTCTGTTGGCTACCTGAGGAAGGTGTTTCCCTTGTGCGTGTAGCTGGCACACCTTGACCACGTCCTCTCCTTCCAACAGGAGGTTCACCAACACCAGCAGCACCAGCATCATCAGCAACACCATGACCACGTCCCTTATTTGCTCTTCTCATTGTGTCCGCAAATGTACTATGTAAGTATTTATTGATACCAATTAATACCTTTTTTTTTTTTTTTTGAAAACACCAACGTAGACAGACTTCTTATTTTGGTGAGCTGGAAGCTCTCCCTTTAGAACTAGGAGATGATTTTTGAACAATAATGTGTCACTTACAGCAACAGCTGGCCCTATAGGAGTAGGCAATGGTTTTTGAACAAGAATCTGTCCCTCTAAGCAACAGCTGGAAGCTCTCCCTTTAGAACTAGGAGATGATTTTTGAACAATAATATGTCACTTACAGCAACAGCTAGAAACTCTCCCTTTAGAACTAGGAGATGATTTTTGAACAATAATATGTCACTTACAGCAACAGCTGGAACCTGGCCTTATAGGGGTAGGCAATGATTTTTGAACAATAATCTGTCCCTCTAAGCAACAGCTGGAAGCTCTCCCTTTAGAACTAGGAGATGATTTTTGAACAATAATGTGTCACTTACAGCAACAGCTGGAACCTGGCCCTAAAGGAGTAGGCAATGATTTTTGAACAATAATATGTCCCTCTAAGGAACAGCTGGAAGCTCTCCATTTAGAACTAGGAGATGATTTTTGAACAATAAATAATCTGTCACTTACAGCAACAGCTGGAACCTGGCCCTATAGGAGTAGGCAATGATTTTTGAACAATAATCTGTCCCTCTAAGCAACAGCTGGACGCTCTCCCTTTAGAACTATGAGATGATTGTTGAACAATAATGTGTCACTTACAGCAACAGCTGGAAAATGGCCCTATAGGAGTATGCAATGATTTTTGAACAATAATCTGTCCCTCTAAGCAACAGCTGGAAGCTCTCCCTTTAGAACTAGGAGATGATTTTTGAACAATAATGTGTCACTTACAGCAACAGCTGGAACCTGGCCCTATAGAAGTAGGCAATGATTTTTGAACAATAATCTGTCCCTCTAAGCAGAAGCCTTTACCTAGTGCAGCCAGATCGTTGTGTAATGCACGGTTTGATCTGCAATCTGTCACTCAAAGCAGCAGTATGTGAAATCTCAAATTACTCCTACAATCTGATCGTTGTGTACGATCGTAACGATCGTTGTGCTATGCAGGGTTTGATCTGCAATTTGTCACTCAAAGCAGCAGTATGTGAAATCTCAAATTACTCCCACAATCTGATCATTGTGTACGATTGTAGCGATCGTTGTGTTATGCAGGGTTTGATCTGCAATCTGTCACTCAAAGCAGCAGTATGTGAAATCTCAAATTTCTGCAATCTGTCCCTCAGAGCAACAGTAGTAGTAATCTCAGGATGCAGGATCAGATGTTAAAATGTCTGCAATCTGTCCCTCACAATTACGCTGGCAGCTTCCTCTCCCTATACTAGTCAGAGTCTCAGAGAGCATGTGACTGCAGCATCAAGTGACTCCAGCTTATACAGAGGCTGGGTCACATGATGCACTGGCCAATCACAGCCATGCTATTAGTAGGCATGGCTGTGATGGCTTCTAAGGGCAAACCAGTGAAACGCTTGTTGATTGGCTGCCCTGTAGCTATTCAACATGCGTGATCAACTACCAGAACCCAGAACCCGAACGTTTTTTGAAATGTCCGTGTACGGGTCTCGGACACCCCAAAGTTCGGTACGGACCCGAACGTTACAGTCCGGGTTCGCTCAACACTACTAAAGAGCCACACCAACTGCAAAAGAAGAAACACTCAAGGTGTGATAAGTCGGGTCAGAGGAGTGGTCGACAGCAGTATAAACTCCCGTCAGACTGGCGTTCCAGGTCACCATCTCCTGTGCCTCACTGCAGTCACTCGAGTCCAAGCCAGGGACTGTCGCAGCATCAGAAAGCGCCCAGTAAACCTTAACAGGGGTGTAAGCACAGACGAAGGTCCTCTTCTTCCTCCAGAAGCCCCTCGTAAGCACAGGAGGAAGATAAAGCCTGCTGGGCATGTGCGGTGGAGGCATTACCAGGAAAATTGGTATGCGCTTCTTGTCTAAAGGAAGCCACCTGGGGCAATGCAGCAGATGCATGCCAAGTAAAGCATTACATTAAAGCTGCGGTCAAAGAGGGGTTGAAAACCGTATGTAGAAAATCACAACCTGTGCACTCATTAGCTTCAGAATCAGAGCCAGGGGCCGCGTTCCACGGCAATTCTAATGAAGGAGACTCTGACACTGCAGTCAGATGTGGAGCCAGAGACTCAAGCTTTTGAATTTTCTTTAATTCATTTTTCCACTTCATAGAAGCTATGAAATGGAAAGATGAGGCCTCCCCTCCTTGAAAACAGCATAGATATTATCCGGATCTTAAGAAGTCAATTCCTTCCTTCCCTTTAATTTTTGAAATACAGGAAATAATGGAAGTTGAATGGGCAAAGCCCGACAAAAGAATAAACATCCACAACAGGGTCTCAAAGTTGTACCCTTTCCACACCAAAGACGCTGAACTGTGGGACTCTACGCCAAAGGTGGACGCCTCGTTACAGAGGCTAGCTCGTCATATAACTTTGCCTCTATAAGATTTGGTATCCTTTAAAGACCCGATTGATCGTAGGATAGATACAAACCTAAAGAGAATTTATAAAGTGGCAGGAGCAGTCTGCAGGCCAGCTATATCGCTTACCTCTGTGGCGGCAGCCTTGAGAGTGTGGGTTGCGGAACTAGAGGCTGACTCTTTGAGAGAGGTGGTGGAAAATGGAGGTTCCCCTTCTTTCCTGTCCATTAAAACTGCAGTAGACTTTCTAGTCGAAGCAGCTGTGGACTAGGTCAGGATGACAGCGAAGTTGACAGCTCATTCTGTAACAGCTCGCATGGCCTTATGGCTAAAGCATTGGTTAGCAGACAATGCTTCTAAACACAGCCTTTGCTTGGTACCCTTCAATGGCAAGACGCTAGAATCAGCAATTCAGCGGGTCTCTGTGGGTAAATCGGGTTTAATCCCATAGGAGAGAAGAAGACCGCGTCAGTCCTTTCGTGCTTCCAAACGATCCACGAAAGGTTACAGAAAAGCTAGCGCATATGGACCAGGGAGACCATTCTTCAGGCAGTAGAAAGGACAGAGTGCAGCCTTTCCCAAGATGGTCAAACCCAAAGCAAACCAGCCAGCAAAAGCTTCAGACAAACTCTTCTGAAGGTGTCTCCGCTCAGACTCCTCAAGTCGGAGCCAGGTTATTTCATTTCAGAGAAGTCTGGGTGGACGAAGTACAAGATGCCTAGATCTTGGACATCATTCAAAGGGGGTATCGATTGGAATTCGAAAGATGACCACCCCAATCTCATTTTGTGGAAACAATGAAAAAGAAACAATGTTTGCTAGCATATGTAAGGGAACACAAGCAATTCTCGCAGTTCCAAAGCACGAGTAGGTATGGGTCGAACACACCCCCTCCCCTGTTCGGTTCGCACCAGAACATGCGAACAGAAAAAAATTTGTGCGAACACGCATACGCCGTTAAAATCAATGGGACTCGAACATGAAAAATCAAAAGTGTTCATTTTAAAGTTTATATGCAAGTTATTGCCATAAAAAGTGTATGGGGACCTGGGTCCTGCCCTAGGGAACATGTATTAATGCAAAAAAAAAAATGAAATATTCCTTTAAATATTGTGCCTGGGTGTCCCCTTAGTATGCCTGTAAACTGGCGCATCTCTGTGACGTTTAGAACATTTTGCCACCGCAAAATGACATTCGTAAAGGAAAAATTGTCATTTAAAATTGCGTGCGGCTGTATTGCCGATTCCCGGCATTATGGATAAAAATCACTGAAAAAGCATTGGGTTGGGGGTCCCCCCCAGTCCATACCAGGCCCTACGGGTCTGGTGTGGATTTTAAGGGGTACCCCGTGCCATTTTTTTTTTAATTGCGTTGGAGTCCCCCCATAGTCTGTACCAGACCCTTCAGGTCTGCTATGTATTGTAAGGGGAACCCAGCACCAAAATTTTTTTTAAAAATTGCGTAGGGGTCCCCCCCAAAATCCATACCAGGCCCTCCAGGTCAGGTATGGATTTAAAATGGAACCCTGCGCCAATTTTTTTTAAAAAAATGGCGTGGGGCCCCCAAAATCCAAACCAGACCCTAATCCGAGCACGCAGCCCTGGCATGGCAGGAGGGGGTGGGGATGAGCGAACACCCTCCCTCCGAATCATACCAGGCTACATACCCTCAACATGCTTTGCGGTCCTCATGTTGATGGGGAGAAGGGCCTCATCCCCACAACCCTGGCCGGTGGTTGTGGGGGTCTGCGGATGGGGGGCTTATCGGAATCTGGAAGCCATCTTTAACCACTTCAGCCCCAGAAGGATTTCACACTTTAGGACCAGAGCCCTTTTTGCGATTCGGCACTTCGTCGCTTTAACTGACAATTGCGCGGTCGTGCGACGTTGTACCCAAACGAAATTTGCGTCCTTTTTTTCCCACAGAGCTTTCTTTTGGTGGTATTTGATCATTGCTGCGTCATTTCTGATCGCCGCTATAAACAAAAGAAGAGCGACAATTTTGCAAAAAAAAAAAACAAATTTCGTACTTTTTGCTAAAATACAAATCCAAAAAAAAAAAATATAAAAAAACATTTTTTTTCACAGTTTTTGGCCGATTTATATTCTTCCTCATATTTGCGATAAAAAAAATTCGCAATCGGCGTTTATTGATTGGTTTGCGCAAAAGTGGCCGCGTTTACGGACGATGAGAATTCATTTTTGGGGTTTTTATATATTTATTTTTTTTTATTAGTAATGGTGGTGATCTGCGATTTTTAGCGGTACTGCGATATTGGGGCGGACATTGTGATGAGAAAAAGGCTCCGGACGGCCGCACTCCTTTGAATCTTTTATTGAATCAAGCCCATATGGTACAGAAAGGAATAAAAATTCTGACGCGTTTCACGCCCTCCTAAAGGCGCGTAATCATAGCTAGTACAACATGGGTAAAAATGCACATATATACACAGGTGTATAGACAATCACTTCCTGTGCTCAGCCAATGACTGACAATCGGGCAGCTGCTGCATAATCAATCACACAATTGTGCTCTTCGATCCCATAGCCTCAGCCAGGTAGGTATGGTGCGGCAAAACCCAACAGAGGAAAAAAGTAAAAAGTAAAAAATGTAAAAAATGAATGAAATATATGTCAAACAGACAAAAACTTGAAGAACATGACCATAATCTCCCCTGTAGGATGTAGCCAGACCGACCCACCTGTAAAGAAAAGAGCACAATATAAGTGGTTTAAGACTTTAAAGCTGTACATAGAAAATACAGATATATATATATATATAAACAAAAAGTACAAAGAGAAATAATGTAATGAAATTTATAGTAATGAGACAGTGTCATCCACATGATACACGCAGAGTGTGTAGACATGTAAGCGTGTCCCATCACGTTAAAGTAGGAGGAAAAGGGGACCGGAAAACCAAAGTCCCCATTCCACCTTCTTCATTGATAACACATCTCCTAAACAAGTAAAGAGAAAATCAGAATCAAAATCAAAGTATCCCAATATATATATAAAAATTTACAGGAAACGAGCTCATGAATTGTCGTGTAAGTTTCAATGTTGAAAGTTCCAGCTGAGAACCCCATTCCAATAATTAGAAAAAATTAGAAAAAAGACTACAATGTAGCCATGTATGTATAGACACAATATTCACTATGCATTATCAGATATGGAAATGAAGTACCCAGACGGAAAGAACAATTCCCTCGCACTCCTCAAATCCGAACCGCTCACACTGCAAGAGGGAGGCCTTAAGGCGACAATGTCGGACCATTTTGACACTTTTTTGGGACCATTGGCATTTATACAGCGATCAGTGCTATAAAAATGCACTGATTACTGTGTAAATGCCATTGGCAGTGAAGGGGTTAACCTGCAGGGGGCGCTCGAAGGGTTAACTGTGTTCCCTGGGCGTGTTCTAACTGTGGGGGGACTGCCCTAGCAGGGGAAGGGAAGTGATCACATCTTCCGTGTAGAGGAAGGCTGTGATCACAGCCCTTCCCCTCTCACAGAACGGAGGTCCATGTTTACTTACACGGACCTCCGTTCTTTCACTCCGGGGGGGGGGGGCATCGCGGGTAGCCGGCGGCGATCGAGGCCGCCGCACCCGCTTCCTGGCCCTCCCCGAACACAGTGAGCTCACAGTGCGCGATCTCGCAGCCGCCGTCAGATGACGGCGATTTGTGATATCGCACCACTTTGTCGCCGTCAACCTGCGGTTGGCGGTCGGCAAGTGGTTAATAAGGGGGCCCCCAGATCCCGACGCCCCCCATGTGAATGAGTATGGGGTACATTGTACCCCTACCCATTCACCAAAAAAGGAGTGTAGTGGTATAAAAGCATGAGGCAGTTTTTGACAGGTCCCTTATTGTGTAAAATAGCTCCTTTTCTTCCTTTCTTCTTCTTTTTCCTCCATCTTCTCCTGCCCCGTTCCTTCTTCTGGTCTTTTGCTTCTTCTTTTGGTCTTCTTCCTTCCTCTCATTGTCTTCTTCTTCTTCAATCTTCATCTTCTTCTTCTTGCTCTTTCACCGCTGCTGCTGCCGCGACGTCCAAAGGCGACTCCCAGAATGGGCGGTCTTCAGTTTGACATTACTTTTATAAGAAGGGACGGGCCATCCCGTGATGTACTGTAAATAGGTGACCCCGCCCCCTCTGATGTCACACAACATCAGAAGGGGAGGGGTTACTCGGTTACATCACCAGATAGGGTATACAGGGTCCCAGATAGGGTTCTACAGGGTCCCAGATAGTGTATACAGTCACCAGATAGGGGTATAGTATATACGGTCCCAGATAGTTTATACAGTCACCAGATAGGGGTATATACGGTCCCAGATAGTGTATACAGTCACCAGATAGGGGTATATACGGTCCCAGATAGTGTATACAGTCACCAGATAGGGGTATATATGGTCCCAGATAGTGTATACAGTCACCAGATAGGCAGGCAGAGAGGCAGGAGTGTGCAGAGATCAGCATGCGGCCAACGGTCTGTTTGTATGCAGAGGCAGCGATTGCGGTGAGCGTGCTGAAGCCTGGAGTCCGGCTTCTCTCTCCAGTCTCCACGGTCGGAAGTGACGCCGAAGCTCCTCCGAGATCAATCACCGCCGTCTATTGGACGGCGGCAATTGATTCACAGTACCAGGAGCCAATAGGCGGCTTGAGGCGCAAAGCAAAGCGCCTCAAGGCAGGAATAAACCCTGTCATTGAAGCGTGATGCCTGCAATCATGTGATTGCAACGACATCACTCTTCCCATAATGCACTGTGTCCGGCACCCGAACACAGTGCACTATGTTAATTTAAACTAACTTTTTTTTTTTAAAGGGGACGTTTTTTTTTTTGGTGGGGGGGTGGCACCCGGGCGCCCCCTATGGGCGGGCTGCCACTGCTCTCCTACCAAAAAAACCCTACTAGCTCCTACCTAAGTAGGGGGCACTACAGTCAGGTCCATAAATATTGGGACATTGTCACAATTATAATCTTTTTGGCTCTATACACCACCACAATGGATTTGAAATGAAACAAACAAAATGTGCTTTAACTGCAGACATTCAGCTTTAATTTGAGGGTATTTACATCCAAATCAGGTGAACGGTGTAGGAATTACAACAGTTTGTATATGTGCCTCCCACTTTTTAAGGGACCAAAAGTAATGGGACAGATTAACAATCATAAATCAAGCTTTCACTTTTTAATACTTGGCTACAAATCCTTTGCAGTCAATTACAGTTACAGCACGTGAAATGCATGCTCAATCAGATTCAGGTCAGGTGATTGACTTGGCCATTGCATAACATTCCACTTCTTTTCCTTAAAAAACTCTTTGGTTGCTTTCGCAGTATGCTTCGGGTCATTGTCCATCTGCACTGTGAGGTGCCGTCCAATGAGTTCTGAAGCATTTGCCTGAATATGAGCAGATACTATTGCCCACTTCAGAATTCATCCTGCTGCTTTTGTCAGCAGTCACATCATCAATAAATACAAGAGAACCAGTTCCATTGGCAGCCATACATGCCCACGCCATGACACTACCACCACCATGCTTCACTGATGAGCAGGGCCGGTGGAAGGATTTCTGACACCCTAGGCGAAACTTCATTTTGGCACCCCATTGGCTCCGCCCCTGACTCCACCCCCCTTTGCCCTGCCCGTGTAACATATGTGACCTACCTGACCATTACACTGACCTACCTGACCATTGCACTGATCTACCTGACCATTGCACTGACCTACCTAACCATTGCACTGACCTACCTAACACATACACTGACATATCTGACCATTACACTGACCTACCTGACCATTGCACTGACCTACCTGACCATTGCACTGACCTACCTAACACATGCACTGACCTACCTAACACATACACTGACATACCTGACCATTACACTGACCTACTTGACCACTACACTGACCTACCTGACACATACACTGACCTACCTGCCCATTGCACTAGGTTTGCCACCTCATCCCTTTAACCACTTGCCGACTGCTGACCGCAGTCTGACGGCGGCAAGGTGGCTCGTTATCGCAAACCGCCGTCATATGACGGTGGCTGCGATAACTAGTGCTGTGTTCTGGGGGTGCCAGGGAGCAGGTAGGGCAGACTCGATCGCCGCCGGCTACCCGCGATGGCCCCCCGCAGTGAGAGAATGGAGGTCCGTGTAAGTAAACACGGATCTCTGTTCTCATAGAGGGGGAAGGGCGGTGATCACAGGCTTCCTGTGTATGGAACCCATGATCACCCCCTTTCTCCAGCCAGGGCAGCCCACACACAGTTAGAACACGCCCAGGGAACACAGTTAACCCTTAGAGCGCCCCCTCCAGGTTAACCCCATTCACTGCCAATGACATTTACACAGTAATCGGTGCATTTTTATCGCACTGATCACTGTATAAATGCCAATGGTCCTAAAAAAGTGTCAAAATGGTCCGAAATGCCCGCTGCAATATCGCAGTACTGCTAAAAATCGCAGATCGCCGCCATTACTAGTAAAAAATAAAAAAATATATAAACCCCAGAAATGAATTCTCATTGTCCGCAAATGCGGCAACTTTTGTGCAAACCAATCAATAAACGCCGATTGCGATTTTTTTTACCAAAAATATGAGGAAGAATCTAAATCGGCCAAAACCAATGGAAAAAAATGTTTTTTTATATTTTTTTTTTTGGATTTGTATTTTACAAAAAGTAAGAAATGTGTTTTTTTTTTTTGCAAAATTGTCGCTGTTCTTTTGTTTATAGCGGCGATCAGAAATGACGCAGAGGTGATCAAATACCACCAAAAGAAAGCTCTATTTGTGCGAAAAAAAAGGCTGCAAATTGTTTGGGTACAACGTCGCACGACCGCGCAATTGTCAGTTAAAGCGACGCAGTACCGAATCGCAAAAAGGGCTCTGGTCCTAAAGTGGGAAATCCTTCCGGGGCTGAAGTGGTTAAACCCGAACACATATGAATTACACAGGTTCTGAGGCTAATTCAATGCAGTAAGGCACCAAGTGAGTTTAATTACCACCTTAATCAGCCACAGAACCTGTGTAATTAATATGTGTTCGGTTTTAAAGGGATGAGGTGGCAACCCTACATTGCACTGACCTACCTAACACATACACTGACCTACCTACCACATACAATGACCTACCTAACCATTGCACTGATCTACCTGACCATTACACTGACCTACCTAACACATACACTGACCTACCTGACCATTGCACTGACCTACCTAACACATACACTGACCTACCTGACCATTACACTGACCTACCTGACCATTGCACTGACCTACCTAACACATGCACTGACCTACCTAACACATACACTGACATACCTAACACATACACTGACATACCTGACCATTACACTGACCTACCTGACCATTACACTGACCTACCTCACACATACACTGACCTACCTGACCATTGCACTGACCTACCTAACACATACACTGACCATTGCACTGATCTACCTGACACCTAATTCCTGCACTAATCACACTCCACTGCCCCCCATCCCCCCCCCCCCCCAGCACGATGTAGATCAGAAGATCCATCCTCCTCCCTACCTCTTCATTGACCATCACATCAGGGCTCTCCTCAGCAGCAGGCGGGCGGTATTTATTAGAAGTCCCCACCAGCGCCGACATGCAGCCACTCCATGCTCCCATCTCCACACCGAGCCCCGCCCCTCCGCTAAGGTTGCCACATCATCCCTTTATTCCAGGACACATATGAATTAAACAGGTTCTGAGGTTATTTTAATGCAGATAAGGCAC
>BLSH010195352.1:416351-431867 GCA_018402905.1 Glandirana rugosa
GCTGTGTTAAGATTAGAAAAACCGAGATATGTGGTGGTGTTACCTAAACTTTACTTTGTTTGTTCTACACGAAATTGACGTCTGAAAGTCGAAATTAAACTCCCAGAAATGTAGGTTTAGTCCACTTGCCACATCCTTAATGTTGTCAAACATATACACGGAGGGTGGAAAATTCCCTGGTTTTCATTACCCTGTCTAATTGTTAGTATTTAGTTTGAAAGTGAAAAAACCAATAGGCTCACTACTTGGCTGTCATGTGACAGCCAAGGAGCCGAAAAAAAAAAAAAAAAAAGAAAGTCAATGTACCGGCGCCACCTGCAGGGGGGCGGGGTTGACTTTTTTTTTTCTTCTTTTGCCGGCGGGGAAGCCACGTCCCAGCGGCCCTCACACACCAGCCGCCGCTGCTGCAAAAGGATTTACAACCAAGTATTAAAAAGTGAAAGTTTGATTTATGATTGTTAATCTGTCCCATTACTTTTGGTCCCTTAAAAGGTGGGAGGCACATATACAAACTGTTGTAATTCCTACACCGTTCACCTGATTTGGATGTAAAGACCCTCAAATTAAAGCTGAAAGTCTGCAGTTAAAGCACATCTTGTTTGTTTCATTTCAAATCCATTGTGGTGGTGTATAGAGCCAAAAAGATTAGAATTGTGTCGATGCCCCAATATTTATGGACCTGACTGTAAGAACTGGCAAACAGCGGAGCTGACACAACAGAGGGACACAGCATCGGAGGAGGACCTTTTTTTTATTTTTAGTGAATCAGCGGAGGCAGAGGAAGAAGACATCACCGGAGGGAGAAGACAGCGAAGGAAGAAGAAACCACCAAAGGGAGAAGACAGCAGAGGGAAAAGAAACCACCGGAGGGAGAAGACAGCAGAGGGAGAAGACAGCGGAGGGAGAAGAAACCACAGGAGGGGGAAGACGTTAAATGGACTGTTGTGCATTTCTGCAAACTGCAAAACGCACCAAAAAATGCATAGCTGTGAACATAGGGTCAACATGGTTTCCTATTACACGTTCACACCTATGACTTTTGCAACCAGTGACTTTTTTTCCCACAGCAGTTTGTGTTTTGCATGAAATAGACTTCAACAGAGTTGCACCAGAAGCGCAAGTGTTGCGTTTTTGATGCATTTTGTGTTTTTTTTTCTGTAAAAAAAAAAGAATTGCCAGCAAAAAAAATTGTGAAAGAAAAGCCCTTGGGGTCTGGTATGGATTTGGAGGGGAACACCATGTCAAAATAAAAAAAAAAAAAAAAAAAAATGGCGTGCCCCCCCCAATCCATACCAGACCCTTATCCGAGCATGCAGCCCGGAGCACCCCTCTACCTTCTGACCCATACCAGGTCGCATGCCCTCAGCACCCCAAAGCTTCTTGTCC
This sequence comes from Glandirana rugosa, assembly GCA_018402905.1. NCBI lineage: Eukaryota > Metazoa > Chordata > Amphibia > Anura > Ranidae > Glandirana > Glandirana rugosa. Next base: position 417,738 of record BLSH010195352.1, read on the forward strand.
CCATGGTGATGGGGACAAGGGCCTCTTCCCCGCAACCCTGGTCTGTGGGGGTCTGCGGGTGAGGGGGATTATCAGAATTTGGAAGCCCCCTTTAACAAGGGGGTCCCCAAATCCTGCCCCCCCCCATGTAAATGAGTATGTGGTACATTGTATGTGTGTATGTGTCACAGAAAAAAAAAATGCAAACACAGTTTTTGACAATTCCTTTATTAAAAATCCAAAAATAATGCCCCCGATGTAGATCAATCACGCTGCTTGCCAGACCGCAGGACCCGAGAAAAAAAAAACGCTGCACTCATCAAAGGCTAACTGCTGACTGCCCACTCCTCCATCTGACAGTTCTGGGCCACCCCCTTATGACGTCACCACCTGGTGCTAAGAATGCAGCTTCGCAGTCTGCTCCTTAGCAACCAGCTATATACAGTGTTTTTAAAGAAAAAAACAAACCACAAAATGCAAAACATGCCTGAAAAACGCATCAACTGCATAGATGTGAACTCAGACTTGGATAGTGTATGCTCGAAAAACTATCATCCAAGAAAACCTAGACTACATTGGAGAACTGCTTTGTAATAGCCCTGATGAGAGAACACATCAGCCTGCAACCAACAGCAGCAAGCTTGCATCTTCTTCAGCCAATCAAGAATTCACTGATACTGAGGTCCAAGTTAACACCATTGACAGCTCAGTCAACATACCTGGAATCCAGTTAGCAGTAAAAGGCAAAAGGAACTTGGCAGAGTCTTCTGGCCTAGTCAGGATAACATTCCCTTCTTCAAAAGTTGTAAATAGAAATTCACAAGGGCCATTAAGCCAACTTTACTAGAGGGACTACTTCACCTTTGCCACTGAGGAACTATGTATGTCTTGCTAAGTCTTTATGTTTTTCAGGTCCAGAGGACAGCATCACCTGCATCTATGGACTTAATATGTTTTTGCTGCAATTTATTGTATATAATTGCATAGTGCTATCTACTGCCAGGGCCGCTGATAGGGCAGTACAACCAGTCCTCCTGCACCGGGCCCGGCTCAGCAGGGGGGCCCAGGCAACTTTATTCTTCAATTGTGGTGAAAGCACTTTGCCCAGGTGAAAGCATTTGACAATGCTCCTAGGCTTGCTGTATAACATAAATATATTTTACCTGGGCCCCATCAGCGCAGCAGAGGGGCCCAGGAGGTGATTAGAAGAGAGGGACTATTTCTTTAATTTCGGGGGGGAAGGTGTCTTAAGCCGGTGCCGCACTTTTTTAAGTTCTCGCTGGCCGCGGCTGATAACAGCCCATCTCTGGTGGAGTGATTCTCCTTTTGTCCCTCAGTGAGGAGGGCAGAGGACAGGGCTGTAGCCAGGCAGTGGGAGGTGTTTGAAGAGAGAAGCGGCCGAGAGCACAGGCAGCACATGGATCCTGAAGCTCACGGTTTCTGTTTTCTGGAAGGTACAGGGACACATCCATACATGCAGAGAGGCATACAACCCTTTCTGTACTGTGTGATCATCATCATAATGATGATGATCACATAAGCACAATGAGATGCTGTTAGGTCTTGTTTACTTTTGTGTTTGAGTGGGGGGGAGGCAGTAAAATGTGCAGCTGAGCCACAGTTTTACCATCTTCCAAACACTCCCCCTTAGGCTGCAAAGGCACCGCTTCCATAGTACGGCGGGTGGCCCTGTCAGGTGGGCTGTACAGAGCCCCATGATTTATAACAGCAGCCCTGTCTACTGCTATCAGTCTGGTGTTTGCTGCAACTAACAGCCTGCCTTATTGTTGTTTATTGATATGTTTTGTGCCTCGATACATTCCACTGTGCCCTACCTCCTATTATGCACTAATTAAACTAACCTTTAGTTGCCACTGCCTGCTTCCCCTATGCTCTCTAGTTATTTTCATTTTTGCCCTCGTCCCATCAGAGTTAGAGCTCCATGATGCTCTTCCACTGTCTAGAAATTTTCAGAAAACATCCTTGTACCTTGGCAAACCTTAAAGAAAGCCCATTCCATTTCAGTCTTATTGGGGAGTTGAATCTGCCTGTGGATTCTTCCAAGTCAGCAAGTTGCCATACTGTCTGCTCAGACTTGGTCTTAGGATATGAGCATTTGAAATTAAATGTGGTAGCATTGTTTTCCATTTTTCCAGATTTTTCAACATATTTTCAACTGACGATCCTGCTAGTAACACACTTTCTGTCCTAGAGTGACAATGCACACTTACTTTATTATATCTCTAAAGCAAGCACCCTTGTCACCCTAGGACAGTGAGTATATTAAGACTACAGAGAAAGTATTACTATTCTGCCTTTCCAAACTAAGCACTGCAAGTGTGATCTCTATAACTGATCTAGTTGTGGCAAGATAGCTGTAGCTTACAGTCTCAGTAGAAATATCAGACAGTGACTTGATCCAAATGACACCCTGCAGATCGTAGAAAGCCTTTTAATTCAAAAACTTGTGCAGATCATAAATAGATGAACATCAGATAGGTCTTGCTCCAGCAGAACACGTGGTGAATGAAAAATAAAGCAGGAAGAAGAAGGTTGGGACTAACTACATATAGAGTCCCCTAGCTACCGAGTGAGGTAGGGACAAACTTATTTAAAGGTAAACAAACAAGAATGCATGGGTAACATGATAACTACAGCAAAGAGCACAGGGCAAAGGACAGCATTTAATTTCTGACAGGATTCACAGTTATTTTTTGCATTATTGAAGAGATATAATAAAATCAAATAGCAGAAGTCAATTGTTAGGAAAAACATACACTTTCAATTTAGGGCATCCATGTTAGGACTTTAAAAAGTGCTAGTAGTGCCACATGATATACCAGGGAGAAAGCAGGGGAGAAAGGAACCACAGTAAGTTTTTGGGGGAACTGGGCTGACCTGAACTGGATGGTCTCCAGGTTATATTGTGGGTTCAGGCCATGGGATGGGCACAGCTGTTAAAAGGGAAAGAATGGTTATAAAGTCCGGTCTGAAAAGATGGGGAGAGCAGTTACAGATAAAACAAATTGTGCAAAGAACAAAATGTGTGTTAGCAAATTCAGGAAGTCTTCTAAACAAACCACAGAAATAGAACTGCTGATGACTATCAAGAAGTATTTAAACAAACCTTTTACTAAAGAGGAACCCTTGAAAATCTGTATGTTCTCTTAACCTTCTAAATAAAATATCTTTTGTTAACAAAAAAAAAAGAAATAGTTTTCAGGTCTCAGGGAGCTTTAGCCCATAGAACTATGTGTGATGGTCAGGTGACCACAACTATTGGCCATAAAGTGTCCATGCAAAAACACTTTGCAATCTAACAGCTTTTGATTAGACATGTTGCATCACTCTATTAGTTATCCAAAGGCTTCAATATTTTCTGATTCACTGACCCCCAACAAGTAAGCAGATCAGGGAGTGACATTCACCTTTGACTTCATTAGCTACATGCTTGTTCTGGCTCAGTGACTTGGACAGTACCATAGCTGAAGACAGCCAGGCAACTAGTAGTTTCATAAAAGTGTTAAACACCCACGCCTAGATATTAATTTGAAATAATTAATGGTGTAGGACAGTGGGTGAGTCAATGCTATCTATGCTGTTCCCTCAGGGGAGTCAATGTGGATGAATAAAAATACAGACAGTGCTTGCTCCATCATAAACTAATATGTGTTATTGCTGTGGGGGTTTTTATGAGTGGGGACATCATGGTTGTCTTTTCTTTACAATACTTGTTACTGTGAATGAACTAATTAAAAATTAGATATAAAACAATTAATGTCTACGTCTATATTTAGGCCTGCTGGACTAAGACTATCCATTTCATGTATCCAGCGAGTCTCATTTTGGGATAAAGCTCGAGTCATATTGATTCCCCTCCAGTGTGAGTCTATTTTATCTATCCCACATACTTTTAGCAGACTAGGATCCCTTTTGTGGTGTGTCCTGCAATGTTGGGATAGACTGTGATTTTTTTATACCTCTTTATTATATTATTCAAATGTTCCCTAATCCTTATACATAATTGTCTGGTTATCCAGCCAATTTATTGTTGGCCACAGGGACAAGCCAGCAAGTGTATGCTTTGACACGTTATAAGTTTATTTTTCTTGTATTCTTTGTTAGTAAGAAAATATGTAAATGTGGTGTTTTTTCTAGGTCTCTCTTTGACTGTCCTACACATCTTACACGTGCCACATGTATAGAGTCCTTTATGATCAAAAATTGTACCCAATCTTTTTGGAGGGTCAGGTACATTGTGCACCAGTTTGTCCCTAAGATTGGGAGTCCTTCGATAGACAAATCTTGGCCTTTCTGGCAAGCTCTTGGCCAAGGTGTTGTCTAGGAGGAGAATGGGCCAGTGTTTATGCATTGTTTTTTCAAATTCTTTGTATTGTCTGTGGTAATCAAAAACTAGTACCATGCCATATTCATTTTCTTTGTTTGGCTTATCTTCAAAAGTTCCGTCCTGTCCATAGCTTTCACTTCTTTTTCTACTTCTCTCAATTTGTTTTCTCTATATCCCTTTGCTACAAATCTCTCAATGAGCACCTCTGCCTGTTTTTATATTCCTTTATGTCTATACAGTTTCTACGGATCCGCATCAGTTGACTCGTGGGTATACCCCCTAGCCATCTAGGATGGTGACAGCTATGTGTGGGGATATACCCATTGGGGTCCATCTCTTTATAGAATGTGCGTGTATATATTTGGTCTTCTTGTCTATGCACTACTAAATCTAAGAATCTGGAATTCCATCCTCCTGAAAAGGAGATGTGATATTGTTTGTGAATTATCTCCTCTAGAAACTCCTTCTCCCTCTGTTTCCCTCCACAAGATGATCACATCATGAATATACCTTTTGTATAAAGCTATTCCTGGCCTGGGTTTGTCATAAATTTCCTCTTGTTCCCAAACAATGTTTGCCACACTGGGTGCATACTTTGCCCCCATGGCTATGCCCTTGTGTTGGCAATAGTAAATTTTGTTATGCCAAAAATAATTGCTCTTCATGGCCAATTCTAAGGCATTAATAATACATTTCTGTCAGTGGCGGCCTGTGCACTAAGGGTGCATGGGCACCGCCCCTCTGTCCTTGCCACTGCCCCCTATCCATGTTCCCGGCCCCTTTGAGGACGCCGGGCCATGGATTCCTATGGGGTGGGAGGGGGTGTTTTTTCTTGTTTGAAGCACCTGATTAGAGGCAGAGGCTCTAATAGTCTTCAAAAAAGGAGGGCTCAGGGCGCAGAGAGTGTGCCCCGATCCCACCCAATTATGTGATCATATCGAATACATTTTCGCTATTCTCACCCTGCAGTGCCTCCCTGCCAATCAGGAGGCAAGTCGATGAGACCTGTTTCCTGATTGGCCAAAGAGCCAGGCAATCCTTTTGGGTGTCTATCGGCGCTTTGGCAAGGAAGGAAGCATGAGGAGCGGACACCTCCTTCCTTCCTTGCTGCTCGCACTGTGGAGTGTGGAGAAGAGTGGAGACACAGGAGGATCCTCTATCTCCACAGCCCGGTAAGTGCCGGACCTTCCGCTGGGGGGGTGCATGCTGTTAGTGCCGCAAGCCCAGCGGCAGGAGGGGGGCTGCTGTGCATACCTTATTTAGTGCTGTGTATACCTTATCTGGTGCTGTGTATACCCTATCTGGTGCTGTGTATACCCTATTTGGTGCTGTGTATACCCTATTTGGTGCAGTGTATACCCTATCTAGTGCTGTGTATACCCTATCTGGTGCTGTGTGTACCCTATCTGTAATGCTGTATACCCTATCTGGTGATGCTGTATACCCTCTCTGTGATGCTGTATACCCTATCTGTGATGTTGTATACCCTATCTGTGATGCTGTATACCCTATCTGGTGATGTTGTATACTCTATCTGGTGATGCTGGGCTGTATACTCCTGACACAATGGGTGGAATTAATAAGGGGTGGGGCTTATGAGAAGTGGGAGAAGTCAAAAAGGATGGGCAGGGTCTGGCACCCCCCCCCCCCCATTCTAGAATTTCACCATCCACCTCTAATTTGTGTTGTAAATCTTCTAGTCCCCATTGTCCATTTAAGGCCCATTCCACGGCTTTTAGAGCATCATGTTGTCTCATGTTTGTGTAGATGTAATCTACATCTATTGTAACAAGGATGAGGGTTTCTTCTTGTGGGAAGCTATCCAGGATGCTGATTCATTGTTTAATATCTCTAAGGTGAGATGGGAATTGTTGTGCTATTGGTTGTAAATAGTGATCAATGTATTCTCCCATTCTAGAGAACAGGGAGTCCACACCACTTATAATTGGTCTCCCCGGTGGGTCTAATTGGTTCCTGTGGACCTTCGGTACCTGATAGATTACTGGCAACTTCGGTGCATCTGGTACCAGGTATCTTTATTTTCTTTTATCAAGGATACCTTGTTTATGTGCTTTTTTTGTTAATTTTTTACTTGTAATTCTTAATGGGATTCAATTTCAGTTTCTCGTATGTAGTGGAATCTTCCACCAATCTATTGAGTTCTTTATAATAATTATCTTTACTGAGTATCACAAGGCCTCCCCCTTTATCCGCCGGGCCGATTACCATATTCTTCCTTTTTTTTAATGCTTTAATGTCTGCTAATAATGTATTACTATGTTTGTTTCTAGTGGGTTTTATCTGTTTTAAATCTCTCTCCACCATGGACTTCAAATCCTCCAGATATTGGTGGGTTGACCTTTTTGGGTTAAAACTGGAACTGTTTTCTAAACCACTGGGGGTATAGATGGTGATTTGATCCTTAGTCTGATTCTTATCATCTGCATAGTATTTCCCAATATTTATGTTTAATTTTTGCTTGAACCTATGTACATCAACATATGCCCTAAATTCTTTAAAATTATTGTCTGGGGCAAATTTAAGTCCCAACTCTAATAACCATAGTTTTGCATCTGTAACTTCTATTCCACTTAAATTAAAAATACCCTGACCTACTACTCTTACTTTCTTTTTGTGTTGCCTACCCCTGCATCCTCTACATCTGTTCCCCCCTCTTTCTCTCTTTCTTGTGTGTATCGTGCTGCTTGCACCCAAGGTGGAGGCGGTGTGTATTGAGTGTGTTGTGCCCAAGGTGGTGGTGGTGCCCAATATGGGGGTTGTTGCCAAAATGTTCCCCTCCCCCTTCTTCCCCCTCTCTGTAAATATCTGCCCCCCCCCCCTTGGGCCCTGGTATTGATTGATGTATCCCTGGGGCTCTTCATAGTATGGGTTTCCTGGGGGTCCCACATGATGGTGTCTGTGAAAATCCTTCCTATAAGAATCTTCATATCTTTCTGGAATGATGGCATATTCGTTATTATGTTCTAGCGGTTTGAATCTAGTTTTGTGGGTATGTTATACATGGGGAGGTATGTGGGAGGTGGTGGTTGGGTTTTGCAGTGGCTGTTTATTATCATGTAATTTTATATTCCTTCCGTTTTCTACCTCCTTTACAGGGCTCCTAACATTAGTTTCTCTCCTGGGTGGTTTAGGGGTTTGTTGGGTGGGGTGAATCCATCCATCCTCCCTATCCATAGACGAGGCTCTGGAATCCTTTCCCTCCCCCTCTCTCTTCATCTGCCATTTATACACTGTACGCTGTTGGTAGTCATTAATATCTATTTGGTATTTTCTTATTTTTTTTATTTTGTGTTTCTCTGTCTAATTTATCTGTAAACTCCTTCTAATGATTCATCCTTTCTATGTATTCTTTGGATTCTTTATATGGATCTAACTTCCCCTTTACTTCCCGAATAACCTGATTGATCTGAGTCAGTTTTGCTCTTCTTCTACATAAAATAAGATTTTTTTTTTTAATCAAAAACCAAGTTTATTCAAGAGCATTGAACAGGTAAAACATCATATGATACAGAAATTGTGCATTGCCTGGGGCATCTACAGTACAGCTCAGAAAAATGTATAAGCATATTCCCTATACAGAGTTTTTCTAAAGCGATGGAGGACCAAACAACATGTCAACTGTGTTAAACGTAGTCGGAGTCAAGGGACGAAGGAGACTGCAAGGTGGATGATGCATCTCAAGCCAATACCGGACCCCCTCTCCCCCTCTGCAAGTGCGGCACACATACTTAGGTGTATTCAGCTCACACAAGAGTTAGGATTAGAGAGCCACTTGTTCCAAATTTTAGTGTATTTGACGGGACAACCTCTATGATCATAGATCAGTTTTTTGTATGGCAGGGTAGCGTTGATTTCACATATCCAATCCTGGATACTGGGGGGCGTGGGTCTCATCCAGCTCTTAGCTATCACCTTACAAGCTGCGTACAGAGTTTCACTAATGAAGATCACACTGTACTTGTCTGTGCCTACCTCGGAGAGGAGACCAAGGAGACATAGCTTGGGGTCCAGAGTGACTGGGGATCCCATATCATCATGTAAGAAACATACCACCTGTAACCAGAAAGTCTGAATAACGGTGCAGGTCCAAATCAGATGGAAAAAAGTACCAGGGCCCCCCCCCCCCCTCACATGTAGGGCACAGGGAGCTTGCAGAAGGATGGAACTTAGCAATTCTTAGGGGAGTTAGATAGGAGCGGTGTAGAATATAGAGTTGGGAAAGTCAATCAGGCAACCTGGGGGAGACCAGCTAAACTCCGTTTAAGATATCTTCCCATTCCTCATCCTGAATTTCTCCTAAGTCGGCCTCCCATTTGGTTTTAGTGGCGTTGACCAATGCAGATGATACAGGGAGGCACAATAAGGTATAAATGTTAGAAATCAGTCGGGAAAGCTCTGAACCTAAAATAATTTGTGTTATGGGTAGGCTGGACAATGTAGGAGTCCCAGTTGCCAGTTGGGTTTGTAGGGTGTGCCTGAGTTGAAGGTATCGGAATAGTAAGTGGTTTGGGAGTGAAAACTCATCTTTTAATTCGTGGAATGGCCTAACTCCAGTAGGGGAGAGTACTTGATATAAGAACACAACGCCTCGGTCTATCCAACGCTTGGGGTCGGGGATGCTGAGTAGCTCGGACAGGTCCCTATTGAACCAAAGGGGGGTATGGGCATGCAATCCAATGGCCTTTAATTTGCGCAGGGCCGTTCGCCAGATGTAACGGTAGTGGGTGATCATGTCCTTAGTCGGGTTGGGGGGGAGTCAGTGTGTTATATTCTGGGAGATAGACTGAATGGGTGTGTATGCCAAACTGCCGGGCTTCCCTAGAAGTAGGGATTGGTATCGAAGGTGTTCCGCTTTCATATGATTATAAAAGTTTGAGAGTTGAGCCGCCAGGTAGTAATCCTGGAAATCTGGCATCGCTGCACCCCCCTGATCCGTGGGATTTTTTAGGGCGGCCATGATAGGTTACGTCTACTGTGGCCCCACACAAATGAATTTAGTATAGAATCAATGGTTTTAAAAAGTTTATGGGAAATAGGGAGGGGGGCATGCCATACCATATATAGTATCTTAGGCAGTAAAATCATCTTATGATGTTGATGCGGCCGAAAATCCCAAGTGGGAGTTTGGCCCAGATTTGGGTCTTGTTTTTAATCAAATTGAACAAGGGTGTAATATTAAGGGCCACGTAAACTGTCAGGTCTCTGGTAACCCTCACACCCAAGTATTTGATAAAGGATACCCAGGGCAATAGGAGTGTAGGGTTTATCTGTGGGGAAAGGAAAAGGTCCAGAGGCAGGATTTGTGACTTGGACCAGTTAATACTTGGGCCAGAGTGGGTACCCATATGTGTTATGGTACGTAGGGCCTCCTGGAGGGAGGCATCCGCGTCTGACAGGTACAAGACCATGTCGTCTGCATAAAGCCCAACTTTTTTCCTGAGATTGCCTATATGGAGCCCTTTGATTTTAGCATTGGCCCTGATGGAAATGGCCAGGGGTTCAACGACTAGTGCATACAACAGAGGAGACAAGGGGCATCCCTGGCGGGTGCCTCGTCCCAAGGGGAATGACTCTGATAGCCAGCCATTTACCATCACTCTGGCCCTGGGAGTTTAATACAGGAGTCGGATCCATTTAATAAAATTTGGGCCGAAACCATAGCACTCGAGACACTCCCAAAGGAAGCATAAAATAAGATTTAATAATTTCTTTTTATTTAATTTTAAAAATTATACCATTCTTCGTCCAATTTGAATCTTCTAAGCAATCGTTGGGTGCTAAATCCCAACATCATCTCTTTGGTGTGATGCTATTCATTTCTCTAGTGTAAGCATATCCCACCAGGTGCAGATTTGTTTATCAAATGCATTCTTTAATGGTTTAATGGTTCTCTTGTGAACCAAACGAGTGATTAGATGGGCAGGAGCATATCACCCTGTGAGGAGTTTATATAAGTGATTGACCCACAGGGGGATTTCCTGTTTTTTATAATGTAGCACAGATGACGAAACATGTCAAACTGACTCTTTCATGTGTCACTTCCGGCCTTGAGAGTGGAATGCGTGACAGGTACGCCAGTGTCCATTGCTCTAAATCCATAGAGGCCATTTTTAATAGTGACATTTTGTCCTTTTTTATTTTTAGTTTTATACAACTAATTCCCATTAGTGGTTTACCTTGTAAAATGCCTTTTAATGAGTAATCACTAAAACATTTTACAGCATGAGGAGTTTTCTCTTCATTTATTGCATACCTGTATAACGCGGTTTTGGAGTTGTGGAACCGTTATTGATGGTAATCCGCACCTGTGGAAGCCATTGGAGGACACTGCATTGGGATAGGTCTTCCTAAATAGACCTACAAGCTCAGCAGACTTTCCTTACTATAAGGTAGGGGAGTCAACTATATCTGTTGAGTGCGGAGTGTTTACAGACTTTCACGTGGTGGATGCACAGATATAATCTTGGGAATGGGGCACAACGGCATTTTATTGTACAGAAAAAAGACTTTGTTTTGCACAAAAACACTTTTTGCACAATAATTGTCACTTTAAAATATTGATTGACTATTTATATATCATACAATTTTGGTTTATGTCTTGCCACTGTCACCAACTAGTAGTTTCAACAGCAGGCAAGTGACTGTACCCTTCTATGTACTGTATCTCAGTAAAAGCTTAAAGGATATGTAAACTCTAATGATGAACTTCTCCTATTAATCCCTTTCGGTCTGTTAAACAGACTGCTGAAAACCTCTAGGTCACATATGTCAAATACAAGGCCCGTGAGCCGAATCTGGCCCACCAGGCCTTGTCATGTGGTCCTCGCACCACGTTTTGCAGTTGGAACGTGGAGGAACTCCATTCCACCACCTTCAGCTTTCACCCTCCTCTCATGCTGATCCTTGGAAATCTTCTGTATTTACAAGGGACAGCTTTGCTCTCAGTGGCTCCCGAAACAGATTTCTGCACACACTCATGGTAGGGCACATTGGGGACAGATCTCCAGAGAGAGAAAACAACCACCCTGTGCCCACTGTGCGTGGGCACCCCTGAACCCTGCACTCTATAGGTAGCACACCCCTGGAACTGCACTCTGTACAAAGCGCACCCCTAACACTGAACTTTGTACATATTGCAACATTAACACCCCTGCTCTAGGTATATCTGTTTGGTAAGTTCGAAAATATATCTGTTAATACTGCCAGAAATCTTGTAAGCTGATACCTTCCTGTGCGCTCTGCCTGACAATTATCAACTATATTGTTGTTAGCTATCTCAGAGGACTACTGAACTACACCCTCTATTATGAACACTAGCAGAGGGGCTGGTACTGTATACAATGTCCTTTCTTGTTTCTGTTGCTCTGATACAGAAAGATAAGTAGGAGTTGTCACCCTAGGACTAGAAGTATGCAACTGGGACCAGTTGAAAATACAGGGAAAAAAAGCCTATAAAAAAGAAAACAAATGCAGCATTTAGATTCACTTTAAGAGCTATCAAATTAATTTCCTGTAACTTTCCTCCACCTTATGTCAGAGAGAGACCCACTTCTCTAACCACAAGAATACGTTTCATGGTTATATTCTTCCTGTGGTCACTTCCCCCACATTTGTTGTCTAATGTTTATAACATACTGAGTTAGACAACCCAGACTTCACACTGGCAGCACTCAGGATGGGTCCATATTCTCAATGGATGTTTGCGCTGATCCTAATACTCCCAGGTACGAATTTCCATCTCTCATGGCCCTGCATCGTGAGCTTAGAAAACTGTGTGAGGCCATTACCATGTAGTTGCATTAACGTGAAGCTTGCCAAATGATGTAATGTTCTTAAAGTATTTGTAGACTTTAACTGAATGGCATTTAGTTTTCTAATGAACTGCATATCATCATCAACTGCCATGTTTTATACACAATAATTTTATATTACAAGCCCTAAGGCTGGGTTCACATATATGCAGCTGCGGTCTGCAGTCCGGTGTGTGTCTGTTCACCAGTCCAGGTGCAATTCAGGTGCAAATTTTTTCCCTGAATTCGCACCTGAACCAGATCCAAAAACGCACAGGACTCTTTTTAAAACTGCACCACGGCTGCCCCACACATGTGAACCGGTCACATTCAGATGTTATGTTAAATTCACATCTGCAAGGTTAAAAATGCATCCAATTCGAATATATGTGAACCCAGCCTTAGTCTTTTTACATTATTCACTTTTGTTTTTTGCCTCGATAGAGAAAAGGGTTCAGTAAACATTAATCTTGAAATTCTGCAAAATGTGAACTGCTATAAGCTGTAGCTCTCCTGGGCTGTCAAATTATTTCTGCATTCTTGGCTCAAAGGCAGGTCTTCCGCAAGCCCTGTGTCACGCTTACCTCTAAAGCAGGTGGTTAGACACTATGGCTGGCTTCTGTGTTTTTCATCTATAGCAGCCTTCTTTCCCATAAGGCAAGCAAGCCTACCGGTACTTGGTTGCCCCCAGGACTCATACACAATGCTATAGTGCCTTTCTACCACAGCAGGGCAGGCACGAACTGAGCAAAGCAAACAGTTACTTGCCGTTGGCAGACAGGCAAGAGCATAGTCAGGGTCAAATTCTAAAGTCGATAGGCAGGCAGAGTTCAGAGAATAGTCGATATCCGATGCGAGGTCGTCAATTAGGTAATCCAATCTACAGGGGCGTATCATCAAATCAGTGGGCCCGTGTGCAAGATCCCAAGAGTGCCCCCCCACCCGAAGGAATGCGCCGCGGCAAAAATATGGCCATGGTTTAAACTAACTAGTGGCTCGATGAGGCTGTGGTTTGAGTCTGAGAGATGGAGGAAGGAAGAAAGAAAGAGATAGGGAGGGAGAGAGAAGAGAAGGAAAGAAGTCAGGATGGAGAGACAGCAGGCCCAGATCCTACACCACAATAGCAATATGTGTATTCCAGAAAGATTAACAATCAGCAAATAAAGATACTCCAAACACCTGGTGTTGGCTCTTCAATCATACCAGCACCATAGTTGTTATGGTGTCAGGATGATTGAAGTGCATTATTTCTATTATTACATTGTAATTTAAATTTAATCATTCAACTCACCATAATGCAAAATCAGTGGGAGCTCTGAGCGTGTGACTTGCCACGTCGTCTGCCACCAGATGCCATCAGGTGTCCCCAGCAGAGTGCCTCCTTACATCAGGGTGTCCCCAGCAGAGTGCCTCCTTACATCAGGGTGTCCCCAGCAGAGTGCCTCCTTAAATCAGGGTGTCCCCAGCAGAGTGCCTCCTTATATCAGGGTGTCTCCAGCAGAGTGCCTCCTTATATCAGGGTGTCCCCAGCAGAGTGCCTCCTTATGTCAGGGTGTCCCCAGTGGTCAATGTGCCTCCTTACATCAGGGTGTCCCCAGCGGTCAGTGTGCCTCCTTATATCAGGGTGTCCCCAGCAGTCAGTGTGCCTCCTTATATCAGGGTGTCCCCAGCGGTCAGTGTGCCTCCTTACATCAGGGTGTCCCCAGTGGTCAGTGTGCCTCCTTACATCAGGGTGTCCCCAACGGTCAGAGTGCCTCCTTATGTCTGGGTGTCCCCAGTGGTCAGTGTGCTTCCTTACATCAGGGTGTCCCCAGCGGTCAGTGTGCCTCCTTATATCAGGGTGTCCCCAGCAGTCAGTGTGCCTCCTTATATCAGGGTGTCCCCAGCGGTCAGTGTGCCTCCTTACATCAGGGTGTCCCCAGTGGTCAGTGTGCCTCCTTACATCAGGGTGTCCCCAACGGTCAGAGTGCCTCCTTATGTCTGGGTGTCCCC
>BLSH010195352.1:453803-466901 GCA_018402905.1 Glandirana rugosa
AGGTCCAAAAATGCATACACAGACCCAAAGTCAGGCGGACTTTGGACCACTGTAATAAGTCTAACTTAGTACCGAGGGGTTGATTGTCAGTGTGTGTTTAGACAATTGAATTAAACCGGTGTGTGTGACAAGTGGAACCGCACACATCGCGTGGTGTAATGATGGGAGGGACCCCGTGGGTTTCCACAAATTCCAGAAAACGATAGGATATCACATATGATGTTTGTTTTAACGACACGCGCGATTTCACAAGCCCAAACCGTACTTCTTTTCCACCGTAGGATCCGTGTGTCGTTAGTCACTTTTGGGTTGTCCACAAGATTAGGGAGAGAAGAGATGAGATTTTTTACAAACGGAAATTATAAAATTGGTCGTGATGGATTGCTGTGTGCCTAGGATGCCACCTTTTCTTCATGCCAAACCCGAACACTTTAGCGCGCACAGCAATTTTGTTTGTAGTATACACTATAGGATAGCAAAAGACCTTAAACACCTTTGGGTGCCCCAGGGAGGGTAGTAATGTGGTGCGCTACACACGCCAAGGTGAACAGTGTGTGTGGCCAAATTAAGTTAACAGATTTGTGTGTGACTGTTAGTTGGGGAGCCATGATTCAATCTGAATAATGTCACCAGGTTTCAGGCGGACTGAAACCCAGACACATACGTAAAAACCTGGACTGTTTGGATGAATCCCAGAGATAGGTGGCAACCCTACATTGTGCTCCAACCTCCTTGGGCCGCTCTAATATCCATGGGTTACTCAGCTTATTGGGGCACTCTAAACTTCATGGGTCATCCATGGGATACTCTGCTTATGGGACAGTCTAACCTCCATGGGGTGCTTCTATGGAGTGCTCTAACATCCATGGGGTAATCTGTCTATTGGTTACTGAAGCATCCATGCAGTGCTTCAAAGGTTATGGGGCGCTTTATGTATTGCTTGGTCTATGGGATGCTCTAATGCCTATGGGTCACTCTAGCATCCTTGGGGTGCTATAACATCTATGGGGCACTCTAATCTCCATGGGTTGCTCTAATGTCCATGGAACACTCTAACCTTTGCTTTGTCTATGGGGTGCTCTGACATCTATTGGTCACTCTAGCATCCATGGGGTGCTCTAATGTTTATGGGGTGTTTCAACATCTATGGGGCACTCTAACCTCCGTAGGGATGCTCTAACGTCTATGTGCAGACCTAAGTCTGTTTTTAGCTGGATAACCAGCCATTCCTACCAGCTGTTTTCACTTTTTGCACAATTCATCATTGATTATGCAAATATTTATCCAAAGGTCTAAGAAACCATAGATTTGGTTGAGTTTATAAAGATTAATGGATTAATACGTAATACGTAAAGTGCATGCTACAAATTTGTGGATGCACACATTTTTATTTGTAGAATGCAGCTTGCTTATTATTGATGATTTACTGCACTGAGATTGTGGATTTAATTCTTTTGGATGTTCTTTATGTAATTTTCAACATTGGTATATGTATTCAACATGTTGGAGCGCATTTTATTGGTATATATTAATCACTAGATTAGCAGAATTGATATTGTGGATTCAATTACCATTTTTTATGCAATTCATTTAGAATATTTCAACATATGCGGTAATATTTTTGGAGTATATATTTTTTTGGTATTTATAGATTTACTGCAATGGGATTGTGTATTCAATTATCACTTTTTTTTTATAGAATTTATTTAAAATATGTTTCTGCACATGGTTTAAGGGTAGTGCAACACCATTAATCTTTATATATTTAGTTGTGTGAGCAGCAACCTGAAGTATTTATAATATTAGGAGTAAGTGGCAACGCAGTAGTATAATGTACACAATACCATGAATTTATTGCACAGAGTACAATGCATGAGCATGTTGCTTCCTTCACCCTTACCTTCCCTGGTGCATGCTTGAGATCTCACTTTCATCACTCCTGCACTCAGTGTCCTTTGAGCCAGCAGCATCTTCCTCCCCACACACATCATGTGAACTGTGCATAGTCACTGCAAAAACTCTGTACAATGGAATTGCTCGACTGCTCCTAGCCCCAGCTCCCACCCAGCAGGAGGGGCATATTGGAATACAGTATTCTTCCATGCAGTGCCCTGCGGCTGAAGCAATTTGACTTTCCCCGGCCGGGTTAGCAAGGGAGCATCTGAAAAGCTCAGCATTCTGTTAACCGGTTCCCGACCGCATCGCGTACATTTACTGCTACAGAGTGGCAGCGTCCCGTGAATCCCCGTCTATAAACGGCGGCTCGCATGTGCACAGT
This sequence comes from Glandirana rugosa, assembly GCA_018402905.1. Classification (NCBI taxonomy): domain Eukaryota; kingdom Metazoa; phylum Chordata; class Amphibia; order Anura; family Ranidae; genus Glandirana; species Glandirana rugosa. The sequence goes on from BLSH010195352.1 coordinate 456,082, forward strand.
AGCCGGTGGGAACGCACCAGGGGCGGAGCGCTCTCGTGCCCGCCGCACTCTACAAATGTGTGGCCACGGCTCAGGCGGACTCGATCTCCACCGGCGAGCCGAGATTGCCTGGCAGAGAAGAAAAACGGGGAACCGCTGATGTAAACACGGCGGTTCCCCGCTCTGTCAGGCAGAATGACAGAGATCTACTGATCCCGGTCACTGGGATCAGTTAGATCTCTCATGCCCCTGGCAGCCCAGCCCCCTCACAGTTAGAACACGCCTAGGGAACCACCCCCTGCAGGTTAACCCCTTCACTGCCAATGACATTCACACAGTAATCAGTGGATATTTAAATTTCTGATCGCTGTATAAATGTCACTGGTCCCAAAAAAGTGTAAAAAATGTTCAACATGTCCGCTGCAATATCACAGTCCCGATAAAAATCATAAATTTGTTTTGTTATATATTTTTTTTTGGATATCTATTTTAGCAAAAAGTAAGAAATATTGTTTTTTGCAAAATTGTCGCTCTATTTTTATAGCGGTGATCAGAAATGACACAGAGGTGATCAAATACCACCAAAAGAAAGCTATGTTTGTGGGAAAAAAAGGAAGCAAATTTTGTTTAGGTATAACGTTGCGCGACCGTGCAATTGTCAGTTAAAGCGACGCAGTGCCAAATCTCAAAAGTGCTCTGGTCCTAAAGTGGGAAATCCTTCCAGTCCTCAAGTGGTTAAGTCGGCACTTTGAGAGCTGCTGCAGTGGGAAGCTTTTCAGCCACAGCCCAACGTGAATAATGTGTCCGGGTATCAGGCAGGCTGAAACCCAGGCACATGATTCTAATCCCGGACTGTCCGAGTGAATCCTGTACTGGTGGCAACCCTATGTGTGCCCGTTAGGGAGGGTCACCCTCTCTATTTGTCCTATTTATTATTATTATCGAGAGTGAAAGTGAAAGAAAATCAAAATTTTGGGTTGTCATCAAAACAGGAATAGCTAGGAAATCTGATGGGGAAAAATAGGGATTCCCTCACTTTGGAGGGATTTCCTCTCACTTCCTGTTTTGGCTATGAGACAGGAAATGAAGGGAAATCTCTCCAATGGGACCAAGATGGCAAAAATAAAACCAACAGGGGTCATAACTCCCTTACTCTATCCAAAATGAAAAAAAAAATATTTTGCACTTAGTTCTACTTTAAGGTTTGAAACGTAACCTCTTCCCGCCGGCCTATTATAAAATGACAACCAGAAGGGAGCACTGTTGTTCTGGGAGGACATCAGATGACGTCCTCCCAAAATTGGACTGCCCTCTGGCATGATCTGTCACCTGCCGTATCCACTGGACATGGCCGATGACAGATCACTGTACCGGCCCACTGCCAGTACCATGTGACTGCTGTGGCCAATCACAGCAGATCACATGACAGTTATACACAATGAAAGGCTTTGTTACAAAACCTTTCATTGTGTACTGTACTATTGAGATGAGCTTTGTGACTGGTCACAGTCATCACATGGTACAGACAGAAACAATCACAACCCATCTGTACCATGTGATTAGCTGTGACCAATCACTGCTAATCACAATAGTAAACACTGAATGAGTAGTTTTCATTCAGTCAAAATGGTTGCTTATAGCTGTAAAATGCACAGTTATAAGCAATCTGGGGGTTTATTTACTAAAGGCAAATCCACTTTGCACTACAGGTGCACTGCAAGTGAACTTAGAAGTGCAGTCACTGTAGATCTGAGGGGGACATGCAAGGAAAATAAAAAACAGCATTTTTACTTGTACGTGATTGGATGATAAAATCAGCAGAGCTTCCCCTGATTTCATATCTTCCCCTCAGATCTACAGTGACCAGTGGTGTACCATCCATGGGTGCAAGGTGCTCACTGAACACGGGCCCAGAGGGGTGGGGGGCCCACAGTGCTCTGACCAACACTGCACGTAAGGATGATCTGTCCGTGGTTGACAGCCGAGGATTATTGGTGCGGTGTGGGTTTGCACACGGGCCCACTCATTTCATGATACGCCCCTGACAGTGACTGCACTTCCAAGTGCACTTGCAGTGCACTTGTAGTGCAGAATGGATTTGCCTTTAGTAAATCAATCCCATAGTGTGTAAAAAAAAAAAGCCCTGATTACCTCCCCAGAGTAGTACACTGTATATTGTATTGCTCTTGTCACTGTATGTAAAAAAAAAAAAAAAAAAAAGTGGTAAAAAACAGAAAAAGAAGAAAATAATTTAAAAAATAAAAAATATATATTTTTTTTTTTTTTACATATTGTCACCAGTCAGTGTCCCTGACTATATCATTTTTATGATGACGCTGTACTGCACTGGTGACAGTAGGTGAAAAATTGCAAAAAAGACCCATTTATTTAATTTCTTCATTTTCCAAAAGATTGCGACAAAAAAAAGTACAACTTCAAAAAAATCGCCATACCCCTTACTAAATACCATGGACTGTCTACTTTCTAAAAATGAGTCATTTTGGGGATATATGTACTGTCCTGGTGTTTTCAGGCCTTAAAGCGGAGCTCCACCCAAAAGTGAACCTTTCGCTGGTTGGATTCCTCCCCCCCCCCCTGGTGTCACATTTGCCACCTTTCGGGGGGGGGGGGGAGGAAGAGGATACATGTCTTTGACAGGCGTCCTTTACCCTACATCCGAGAGCCCACAGGGCCGCGGCCATCAGCAGCCCGGCCCCTCCCTCCTCCGCCGCCGCCAATGAGAAAGCGCAGTGGTGGCCTACTCATGCGCAGTAGGGGCTCGGCCATGAAGCCGAACGGCTACGCGTCCGGATTCCCTTACTCTCAATGGCGGCGGCAGCACTCGTCCAGCCGATCTGAAGATCGGTGGAAGGTGCCGACATCGCTGCACTCCAGGACAGGTAAGTGTCCTAATGTGTAGCTGCTGACTTTTAATTTTTAAAGGAGCGGCGGCAGGTGGCGGACCTCCGCTTTAAGAAATGAGATAGGCTGTCAGTACATCAGGATTGATCAATTTTCAGACATACCTATACCATAGTTTGTGGACTCTAACTTTCACACAGACTAAATAATATACACTGATTTGGGTTAATTTCACCAAAGAAATGCAGCAGAATGCATTTGGCCTAAATTTATGAAGAAAGATTATTTAGTTGCAAAATTTTATCACAGAAACAAAGAAAATAGTGGGGTCTTTTTTTATTTATTTTGCAAAAAAGAGAAAAACCCAGTGGTGATTAAATACCACTGAAAGAAAGCTCTATTTGTGTGAAAAAAATGATAAACATTTCATAAGGGTACATTGCTGCATGACTGTGCAATGGTCATTCAAAGTGTGACAGCGCTGAAAATTGACCTGGGCAGGAAGGGGGTAAAAGTGTCCGGTATTGAAGCAGTAAAGAGGAACTCTGATAAAATATATTAACTTATTTGGTCAGTATTTACATTTACTGAACACCTACTAAATGGAGTGATGTTGACTTCTTCCCTTCACATCTAGGTGTTGACACAAGACGTGAGGTTCCGATGTGTCATGAGATAGGATCCATAGAAACAATAAAATGTCACTGTCAGTCTTTGGAGTAAAGCAGTCATATTGTATGGGGGGATTCAGTGGACCAGGCAGGAACCCGAGTGGGAAATGGTTTTCAGGTAGACAATGGCTGTTGTAATTGGCAGAAATCAGCTGTATGTTTTTTTGACTGGAGTTATAGATTGATTTGTATTGATTGATTTATCTTTACAGGTGTAGCGGTGTCAGATGAAACAGTAATCTGGACAGTAGGTGATACAATAACTCTACGCTGCACATATTCTGTTACTGACAATAGAAGAACCTCCATGTGCTGGGGAAGAGGTGAATGTACGTCTTTCCATTGTAATAATGTTATCATCAAGACTGATGGCAGCAAAGTGACTCCGGAGGAATCTAATAGATACCAATTACTGGGAAACATAACAGAAGGGGACGTGTCACTGACCATCACTAATGTGACCAAGGAAGATGAAGGAAAATACTGCTGCAGAGTGGAGATCCCTGGACCGTTCAATGACAAGATGAAAATTTACAATGTGAAGGTTCAGGAAAGTAAGTACAATGCTTCTATAAATAGCCAATCAATGAAAACGAATCTGTCCAACATCAATTCCAATAAATCTGTTGTAATATCTGCAGACAGCCCCGGAGCAACCAACATTATATGTGTATGTCTTAAGAACTAAATTTCAGTAACTTAAAGGAGAAGTATAGCCAAATCTCTTTTAGCTGTACTTTTCCTATGGACAGGGCCGCTGTTAGAAATCATGGGGCCCCGTACAGCCTACCTGACGAGGTCCCCTTTAACTACGCCCTTAACCCCACCCCTGACCCCAGCTTGAAACAAAATACAGGTTTGCTGCCCTTAAGCCGTATGTGTGTGCGGAGCCAACACATGTGTTTGCAATTAATAAGCACAAAGGAGCGAGGGCAGTTTAAATTTCTTTTAAACTGTATTTTATTACAAATAAAAAAAAAATCTTACACTGTATCCTTACATTTTTTTTCTCGTTTTTGCTTTCACAAGGGATAAACAACACTAGAAAGCAATCCAGTGGCTTCCCCACTAGGATTACTTTTACTTTTGTGCTGGGCTAAAAAATGATATCTTGATCATTGCTGTAGTGATGACCAAGATATCATCTTTCCAATTCAGTGATGTACTGGTACGTCGCTGCAAGGGAAGTAGTTAAAAGGGATTGGTTTGGGGGGCAGTAAAAATGCAGCACCGCTGCACGTCTACTGCTCCCCCAAATTAAAGCGGATGTCTCCCCTAAAGAAAAAAAAAAGCACCTGCAAGGCAAAGGCATAATGAGCTAGTATGCAATGCATACTAGCTCATTATGAAGTACTTACCTCAGAACGAAGCTCCCGAAGGTCCACTCGGTCCCCCAGGAGGAGTTCCCTCTGTGGATCCTTCCTGGTACGCGGCTCCGGCGTCGTGAGTGGCCGGAGCCATGAGACGTCACTCCTGCACATGCGTGGGAGCCCATCTTTACGGCAGACTGTTCGGCTGGGTCCAGCGCCAGGACATGCTGACGTCAGCGGCGCTTGCAGTGAGAATATCTCCTAAACAGTACAAGTTTAGGAGATATTCTTTTTACCTACAGGTAAGCCTTATTATAGTCATGTCATATGTCATAATGTCATTTAGGGGATACAACCACTTTAAATGTAATGTATCATCTCACTGTCTTATGATCATCAGCATTATGATTATTATCACAGGAAGCACAGTAAGCAGGAACTCTAGTATGGCTCTCTGTCACAGTGCTTTTGGGTGCTGACTTTGTTGACTTCTGGCTGTACTGTATATAACAGACTGTAACACAGTACAGCCATAACAAAGTCAGCACCCAAAAGCACTGTGACACAGAGCCATGATAGAGCCGTGATAGAACCCCTGCTTACTGTGCTCCCTGTGATGATACTTTTAATGCTGATAACCTGCTGGGAGATACATAGTAGGACACAGTGAGTATTCTATGCTTTATTCCCCACTCACTGTGTCCATTGCCAACCACAATCTCCTTCTGCTCTTCCCTGTCAGCTGCTAAACTTCTTCACATTTCCTGAGGACAGCAGCCAGGAGCCGAACGGAGAATCTCCGGAACTAAAATAATAGTGGGGCAGGATGATGTACATGTGCTCGAAAATAAAGAAATAGTACCTCCGCTGCACTCCCCTCTTGGGCCCCTTTGTGGACCTGAAGGGGCAGAGGAAAATTATATAACCCCCCTCTGTAATCAAGTAAGATCATTTTTTTTTAAAATACAGTAATGAACTGTAATGATGGCCAGGCCCCTCTGTGCAGCTGATGGGGTGTGGGTCCGGTACAACAGGGCTGGTTGTACTGCCCTATCAGTTGCCCTGCCTATGGATCTGTTTTGCACTCCTGTGACCCGTTTTCAGCAGAGAGCCTGCTGAAGTCTGCTCTCTACTGAAGTCACTGCTGTCAGTGAGCCACTGAGAGCCTGAGCTGGCCACCCCTGCCCCTCCACAGCCCAGTGCTCCTGTGATCGAGGAGGAGGCAGAGCGGAGAGCTGTGACTGACAGTTAGCAGATCTCTGCTCGGGAGCCCTGAAAACCGTGGGATCTGGGGTGATCGAAGACTTGGTTCTCAGTGTATTTGGGACAGATAGAGCATTGGACCAATGCTGCAGCCACCAAAGTAAGTATGATTCCTAAAAAAAACCAAAAAACAAAAAAAAAACCCATTTACTTCTCTTTTAAAACAACCCTGTCCTTTGACTGTACACTACAGTTTCATAGCTCCCGTCAGACCCACTTTTTATACCAAATCCATCTTTCCTTCATTGTCCGTGTTTTTAGTCTAATATACAGATATACCCCTATGAAACATGTACTATTTTAACTACCAAGTTTGTTACACTACACTAAACCTTTAGGAGGGCAGGACAAGGAGTGGGCAGGAGGGGCGGCTGCCCTGGGTACTATGGAACTAAAGTTCACTGGCAGAGTTTGATTGAGCTTAACTCTTACGAGAAACAAGCTGAGCATTACAACATAGCTGTTTGGGGGGCAGCTGCATGCCTGTGATTCACTGCCCCTTAGGTTTTGTGATCTGTGTGTTTTACTTATTTACTTGTTTTACAATGGGCTTACTGTTGCAATCCCACTATTTAAGGGGTGGGGGGCTTGCTTTTATGGGCAGAAGGTGTTATGGGGCAAAATGTTGTACCTATTGTGACTTCACTGCTCTAAAAATCGAATATGATTTTCATATCCTTTCTCCAATGAGCTGTTGCATCATTAAGTCATTGCAATGGTGCTTCAGACACTGCCTCTTAGACCCCTTTCACAGTGAGGCAGTTTTCAGGCGGTTTAGTGCTAGAAATAGCCTCTAAAAAGCGCCTGAGAACTGCCTCCTATTCATTGCAGTGTGTCTTTTCACACTGGGGCGGGATGTTATGAAAAGTCCTGCAAGCAGCATCTTTGGGGCAGATTGGGAGCAATGTAAATAGCGCTCCCAAAACACCCTGCCCATTGCAATAAATGGGCAGCGCTTCCGAAACGCATGAAAAGTGCTTCGGAAACGCCCTGCTAGCAGACAAATACCACCACTAAAACGCTGCTAGGTAAGGGTCCACATATACTTGGATTCTGATGCATTGCTGTTTTATATACTGAATAATTAACTCAGTTTTATCAGAATATTAAGACCCCTTTCACACTGTAGCACCTCTTAAACAACGCTAAAGCAGTGGTCATTTTTGCCATGCTTTAGCGTTGTTTAAGAGGTGCTACAGTGTGAAAGGGGTCTTAATATTCTGATAAAACTGAGTTAATTATTCAGTATATAAAACAGCAATGCATCAGAATCCAAGTATATGTGAACCCTTACTTAGTAAAACAGGCCATTCAGTTTAAAATAGAAATGCAAAACATTTTTTGTATACAATACTGTAGAAATGTTTTAGGCAGGTTATAAAGAAAGACTGATAAGTAAGAATGCTTTCAGAAATATATATTTTAATTGTTTATATTTATTCATTTACAAAATTCAAAGTGAGCGAACAGAAGAAAAATCCAAATCAAATCAGTATTTGGTGTGACTACCCCTTGGCTTCAAACCAGCAGTTCTTACACTTGCACACTTTTACACTTACACAAAGTCAGAGATTTTGTAGGATTACATTTAGGTGTATGATTAACCATTTATACCAAAATAGGTGCGAATAATCATCAATTTCATATGTAGGTGGAAACTAAACAGATTAACTTAACAGGTTTAACTAAAACAGAAACAGCTGTGTAGGAGGCTCAAAACTGGGTGAGGAACAGCCACACTCTAATACTAAGGTGAGGATGTGGAAGGCAATTTCATGTCACAGGTCTTACATCATGGCATGGGGTTTCAAGATGTGCTGTTCAAGCTCTTTTGAAGAAGCCCAAAAAACAGACTGTAGACGCAGTGGTCGGCCAAGGCAACTTAATGTGGCAGATGAAAGACAAATCATGCTTACTTCCCTTCGACATTGGAAGATGTCCAGCAGTGCCATCAGCACAGATTTGGTGGAAACCAGTGGGGCCCAGATACACCCATCTACTGTGTGGAGAAGTCTCATCAGAAGTTGTCCTTATGGAAGAATTGCGGCCAGAAAGCTAAACCTTTGATGTGGAAACAAGGCGACTCAACTATGCATGCAAACATTTTTTTTTTTAATAAGTAATCACATGGAGGGCGGGCATGGTTTTAGCAGGAGGCAGAGAAAAAACAGCAGTAAAAGCTCCCAAGTAGAATGCAAAGAAGAAAACTGATTACCCAGGGAAGGATGTTCTTCTATGCCTGGTGTGGTCAGTTTGAAATAGAAAAGAAGGGGGACTGGCAGGATGACCAGGTATTTTACAGAAAGGAATAAATATAAAGAGAACAGGAAATTTTTAATTAAAGTACATGGTACAACAGACACATATCAGAATTCAGAAATATGAAATATAGGGGTAACATACACTTTAAAGTAGTTGTAAAGTCTATTTTATTTAAACTAAAATAATAAAAATGTTATCTTTATCTCCTCTGTGCAATACTGCACAGAGTGGTCCCTTAACTCATCTTCTGGGGTCCCCCGCTGGCTCCCATTACTTCTCTTCTGCGTGTGCCCCCATTGCAAGCTATGTGCTATGAGGGCACACGTGTGGGCTCCTGAGCTGGGCTATATGTGACCATAGACACACACACTATAAGGGTAAGAACTGTGCAGATGGATCAACAAACGGGTGTGATACCACATCCCTAAACAATTGTATATATAGATGCTAGTACAGCAAACTACTGGACTATATTGGTACCCCAAAGACTGTACATAATAGCAATAAAGCATTCAGTGTTTATTTCATAAGCACAGGACATAAAAAAAAAAAAAAAATATGAAAGAAGTAAGAAATATATACAGTAGATCAGGTGTAGGCAACCTTAAAAATGTGGAGACCTGCCTGCACAACAAGGAAGAAGTCAAAGATCACCGGGTACAGTGTCGCCTCCTCACACCTGATTTAAGCATCTAATTGCCACACTACCATTTTGCAATTGCATGCATTGCACAGGAATCATGTGTTTACATCAGGTGGTGAGGAGGCAACATATCACCTCCTCACCACCTCTCAAACATGCTTGGATCACTTTTCAGGGGAGCACTTGTGAATGAGCCCTTAATTGCATGGGGGAAGAGGACTTGTGCTAGGAGAGGGAATTGTGATAGAAAAGGTGATATGGTAGAGGGGGGAGGGAATTTGTGCTAGGAGGGGATTTTTTTTTTTTGGGGGGGGGGTTCATGCTAGTAGGGATGATTGGGGGTATTTATGCTAGGAGAGGAAATTGGGGGGGGGGGGGATTTGTGCTAGAAGGGGGGGGGATTTGTACTAGGAGGGGGGAGAATTTGTGTTAGGAGTAGGAGGGGGGATTTGTGGATTTGGGGATTTGTGCTGAAGGGATTTGCAGAGAGGGAGGATTTGTGCTTGGATGGGGAGTGGGGGGGGGCAAAATTTGTGCTGGCAGGGGGGATTTCAGCATGGGACAAATTTGTACTGGGAACAGGTTGAATTTATGCTCTGGAATAGCAGGTCAGCAAGCCCAGACTAAGATCTACCAGTCACCTGTCCGCGATCTACTGGTTCCTGACCCCTGCTGTAGATCCGACAATGTGTCTCAATCAAATGGTTCAAAGGATTACCGTCACTGGTTATGAAACAATTTACAACAAATACACTGTAAGATATTATAACTCGTGTTGAGCGAACCCGGACTGTAACGTTCGGGTCCGTACCGAACTTTCGGGTGTCCGGGACCCAGACCCGAACACGGACATTTCAAAAAACGTTCGGGTTCGGGTTCTGGGTTCTGGTAGTTGATTACGCATGTTGAATAGCTGCAGAGCAGCCAATCAACAAACGTTTCACTGGTTTGCCCTTAGAAGCCATCACAGCCATGCCTACTAATGGCATGGCTGTGATTGGCCAGTGCATTCATGTAACCCAGCCTCTTTATAAGCTGGAGTCACAGTGCTGCATGTCACATGCTCTTGGGTTAGTGTAGGGAGAGGAAGCTGCCGGCGTGAGGGAGAGATTACAGACATTTTAACATCTGATCCTGCATCCTGAGATTATTACTGCTGTTGCTCTGAGGGACAGATAGCAGAAATTTGAGATTTCACATACTGCTGCTTTGAGTTGCAGATTGGAGATCAAACTCTGCATAAAACAACGATCGCTACGATCGTGTACAACAATCAGATTGTTGGAGTAATTTGAGATTTCACATACTGCTGCTTTGAGTGACATATTGCAGATCAAACCCTGCCTAACACAACGATCGTTACAAACGTACACAACGATCAGACTGTGCGATCGTACTCAACGATCAGATTGTGGGAGTAATTTGAGATTTCACGTACTGCTGCTTTGAGCGATCTGACTGCACTAGGTAGAGGCTTCTGCTTAGAGGGATAGATTATTGTTCAAAAACCATTGCCTACTCCTATAGGGCCAGCTGTTGCTGTAAGTGACACATTATTGTTCAAAAATCATCTCCTAGTTCTAAAGGGAGAGTTTCCAGCTGTTGCTTAGAGGGACAGATTCTTGTTCAAAAACCATTGCCTACTCCTATAGGGCCAGCTGTTGCTGTAAGTGACACATTATTGTTCAAAAATCATCTCCTAGTTCTAAAGGGAGAGTTTCCAGCTGTTGCTTAGAGGGACAGATTCTTGTTCAAAAACCATTGCCTACTCCTATAGGGCCAGCTGTTGCTGTAAGTGACACATTATTGTTCAAAAATCATCTCCTAGTT
>BLSH010195352.1:522880-538529 GCA_018402905.1 Glandirana rugosa
GATGTGGGTAAAAGACAACCAGTACTGAATCTCCGGTTACCTACAGCTGTCGGGAATTAATCAAAAAAAAGAAGAAGAAAAAAGAAAAAAAAAAAAGATAAATATAGTGGGGGGGGGGGGGTAAGGGGGATTTGGTGTCAGGTGGGACAGGTCAAAGTTCTAGTAGGCCGTGCCTCGGGGCGCTAGATCAGGGTATTCAGAAAATGGGGGAGACTCGACAAGTGTGACCCTAGGTGTCTGTCTCAATGAGATACCAGAGATGGTATTAGACCTTGCTAATCCACCTAAGGGGGGGGGGGTGTCCTCCAGGGATGAATCTGGGGTAGCTGGTGAGGTCCAAGAGGGAGCCTGCCTCCTTGGGGTGGGGATAAGGCCTAGGTCGGAACCACTAATTAAGGGCTGTCGACATCCATTGGCCTCTAAGTCATGACCAACAGAAAATGGGTGTAGCTCCAGACCTCCAAGACCGGAGACTTTTGCAGACAGTCCGCCTCAGTCCTGATAATAGTTTACTAGATGAGGTAGCCATCTGGAGCCTCCTGGGACTGGTGGGAGAATCTTATTGTCATTTTATAAGTCCCATAGGTATACCTGTGTTTGATCCTACCTCATACTGCCTTCTCAGGGACCTATATTAGTCCTCAGAGGCAGTATCAGGGGCATAGGAGTTATAGCAGTGGTGGGGACCACCAACACTACCTACCCCTCCTATTATGAGCATCAGTTTTTCAACGGTTTTAAAGAAAGAAACAGTGAACCTTAAGACAAACAACATAATGCGAACAATGTAGCACTCCCGCATGTTGGTTATTATATCGTTCCATATTTCTATGTAGCGTATTTTTCGCACCATAAGACGCACTTCCCCCCCCCCCCAAAAATGGGGGAAATTGTCCCTGCGTCTTATGGTGCGAATACTGCAAAAATACCCACCCCATCCGTCGGTGCCGGGAGCCCACATTACACTGCGGGCTCCTGGACACCATAGAGCGCCGCTGTGATCCTTCTCACACAGGGAGAAGACAGAGCAGCCCCAGCGGTCGAATGAAGTACTGCTGCGGCGGTCGCTGGGGCTGCGCTGTCTTCTATCTGAATGGGGTCTGCCTGCAGAGTGGAGCTCCACCAGGCGCATGTGTGATGACATCATCACAGTGCGGCGGTGCAGGGGGATATGAATCTCCCTGTCTGCTCTGTTTCAGGCTGCATTTTATGGAACCAGGTATGGCTGTAATTGTTTGCCACGGGTATATAGCTGTGTTTTATGGACTCTGGTATGTGCTGTATTTCATGGACTCTGGTATGTGCTGTATTTCTTGGACTCTGGTATGTGCTGTATTTCATGGACTCTGGTATATGGCTGTATTTCATGGACTCTGGTATATGGCTGTATTTCATGGACTCTGGTATATGGCTTTATTTCATGGACTCTGGTATATGGCTGTATTTCATGGACTCTGGTATGTGTTGTATTTCATGGACTCTGGTATGTGTTGTATTTCATGGACTCTGGTATATGGCTGCATTTCATGGACTCTGGTATATGGCTATATTTCATGGACACTAGTATATGCTGTATTTCACGGACTCTGGTATATGGCTGCACTGGTAAATATTTTAGTACCCCATTTGGTTCAGAATATTTTTATTATAATTATAGCTTCAGTCAAGGGCATCATTCCCTCTTTGAATTGTCCATTGCCTCCCTCCCTTTAGAGGAAGCCACCCCCCATCAGGGAGAGGTGCAATCGGAGGAACGCTCTTAGCCATTTACAAGATACAAATATCTAAACATGTCTTATGTATAAACAGTAAGAAAAGGAAAAGTACCCATTAGGAGCCTGCATACTGAATTGAATGGATTATATATACAGGCCCCTAAGTAGGCCCGTGACGTTATAAACAGTTCTAAGTCTCTTATTAGAGGGACTCAGTGCAGAACATTAAACCTTTAACAGTCCAACTCTATATGAGGCCGACAACAAGATAGTTAGAGTGACCCTTCCATGGGCTTGCTCCTGGCCTCCTTACTTAGGGTGGCCTTGCCCTTACGTTGACAAGCTATTAAGCAGCTGTGTGTGGAAGAACTTATTCCCAGCCTGCGTCCCATGGAGATCTCTATAGTGTGGAAGCATCCACTAACCCTATGTGGATAGAAGAGAATGCAGTCTTTCACTGTTAAATTGCTAGTCAGTACTTCCCGAATTAATCCTTAAGCCAGTAAAGGAGAACTGCACAGTAACAAGAGTTCAACACTGGTATGCAACCTTAGTGGTGGCCAGTAGCCTCAGTTTCCCTGGTTTAACTGAGTGGAGATCTGATTAACACTGTCTCCGGTTAAAGTTCTCCCACATATTTGTTGTAACCAGTTCTCACGGTTGGGTATGGGAGAGAGACTGAGTGCAAGAAAAAAAAAAGGGGGGGGGGCCATTAGTGAGGGAGCCGGCTGTTGGTCTTATATCGTGCTGACCCTTTTGCGATCTCAGTCTTTGTATGCAATCCTATAGGTGGGGTTCACAGTCATATTCCGTTAGCTAAGCCTCAATTTTCATAGTTCACAAGCTTACCTCAGTATGTATCCTCTCCATTATCGAGCCCCCCAGGGAACCCACCTCTGTGATAGCTTGCCCTTCTTTCAGGTTTGGGGTAAAGGTTTATGTAAACTCAAGTTGCACACACGTCTGTAGTTCTGTCTCAGGTCTCGTAGATCAAATCTGGGTACATCCTGACTTGTAGGCAAATTGTCGAAGCAGGGTGTCTCTCCATGGTGTGCAAAGGGATTACCAATTGGTCTCAGTCTCATATAGAAATGTAATGGTCCGTTAGGATGTTAGGCCCGGTGATCTACCTTTCTAAAAACAGAGGAGGGAGACAGTCTAGGACTCTCAACCGTGTCCATGTCACCTTGGTATCTGCGGGGTGAGTGGGACGAGGGTCTGCGTCGTCTCTGTCTGTTCCCATGGCGGCATGGGGTCTCATCACATTGGGTCAGGATCCAGGGCTCTGGTTGAAGAAAAGAGCTGTACCAGTCTGGCACAGGGACCTTGGGTATAGCCAGTGTTTCACAGAAAGAATGTAAGTCCGCGGGTGATCTGAGTGCAGCCGTACAGTTTCCCGCAGTCACCTGTAGGCAAAACGGAAATTTCCATCTGTACAAAATTTGTCTTTCCCGTAGTAGCTGGAGCAGAGGACGCAAATCCCTTCTATGTTGCAGGGTGATGGTGAATAAGTCCTGAAACAGTTGGATTCGGGCTCCCTCCAACACACAGTGTCTCTGGGAGGTTCATCATCTTGTCCTCTAGGTCGTAGTGCTCAATGGCATCTTTCCATCTCTACTGGGGTATCTGGAGGTCTGCCTAACACTGTATTAAAGATGGCCCAAACAGAGTTTTGCAGTTGGGGTCCCTCCACTGATTCCGGGATGCCCCTCACTCTTAGGTTTCGTCTCCTGCCCCTGTTATCCAGGTCTTCTATGTGACGGTGCATTTCAATAAGATGTTGTGAGTGAACCGTCGCATTTTGTTGTAGCTGCTGGATGGCGATGCCCTGAGTCTACACATGTTCTAGTCTGGATGCTACTGACAGAGGGCCATCTTAAGGTCTGATATGGCTGCCGACAGCGTGTTTTTAATGTCTAGTGCAACCATCTGCAGGTCTGCTAGGCTCAGGAGTGGTGATTGGTGCGGGTGAGGCGTACCTGCGGTGATTGTGGCGCTTGGGAATTCCGTAGTGGGAGCATGCAGCGGCTCACTCCAGTCCCTGGCTTGTGTTGTGGCCTGCGATCCTGCCTGAGAAGCCGCCTGTGCCTCCTGCTGGGTGCGGAACATTGCCGGAATAGTCCAGCTTAGCTGGGTAGATGGGTCCTCCTGGGGTCGGGAGGATGATGTACTACGTCCTGCCATTGTCTCCGGTCCTCTAGAGTAGCTTCCCGGCTTATGTAAGGCTTGGAAGAGGCACTTGGGGTCGGAGCTCCTTCTCTATGCGGCCAACACGTTCCGGCGCCAAGCCACACCCCCCTTCCTCTCATTTTATGGTACGGTGAACAACTCCTGTGACAAGAACTTCAGATACCCACAAGGTTATCTCCATCTATCAGCAACGTGAACAAAAGGGATCGATGGAGTCCTATGAATGACTTTACTGTCTACTGTCCATTGGATATCTTTCCTACATCTTGCCCCTTTGCTGGTGATTTACCAGCTTCTGATAAGCACATATTAACCACAGTGGTGGATTCGGCACGGAATTTTGAATATTGGCAACAGTCACTTTGATTTATTCTGGCACCAGTCACTTTATTTCCAGCACTGAACTATGCTCATTTATTTTTTCACACTAGATACGCTCTAGAGTCATTTTATGTCTGCACAATGGACATTGGACTATGGTTGTTTAGCATCTATTTACATGCACTGGACACTTTGTGTCATTTTAGTTGGTATATTGTCACAATATACCACTTATTATATACACTTTCTATATATGGAATTTCTAATATTAGTTTAAATACTTGAATACTTGTGCTTATTAATTTTCAAGCACTGCACTTTATACTCCTATCTGTCATAATTATCTGTCTATTTGTCGTGCTAGCAGTTGAACTTTCTGAACTTATTCAGTAAGCGTGGTATTCTCACAACCTTCTTTGATGTCCACCTCCATATACTCCGCACTCTTCACCTGCACATTATACCCTACTCCATACACTCCGCACTCCTCCTCTCCTGCACATACTACCCACCTCCATATACTCCGCACTTTTAAGTCGATCTCAGAGGCGCACTTTTTATCTTGCACATGGGCCCACTCTTTTCATGATATGCCCCTGCCTCAGGTGCAAAATTTAGGGGGGGCTGAAAAATGATTACTGTGCCCCCCAAGTGTGCTGTGTTGTGGCAATGTGCAGCATGCCTCCCCTAGCTACCTACACCTCAGATGAGGCATGTCCTGGGCATTGCTCTAGAGCCTCTCCCTCAGGTGCAGGCGGCCCATGTGTGTGAGAACAGCGGAGGGGGAGGGGTGGTACAGAGCGCATGGCGGCCATTGGAGCAGCTTTCAGCAGGGGGTACTGATGAGTGGCAGGGTGGCGGGAACAGAAACCTGTGCTGGGGAGAGGATTATCATTGGCATGTGGGCAACCAAATCTACAACCGATCTACACAGTACATATGTGGGGGGTGTGGTAGTATTGCACGAATCATTGTAGGGATCAGGTAGGTCAGTGTAGTGGACAGTGTAGGGATCAGGGTGGACAGTGTAGGGATCAGGCAGGTCAGTGTAGGAGTCAGATAGGTTAGTGTAGTGGTCAGTGTAGGGATCAGGTAGGTCAGTGTAGGGATCAGGTAGGTCAAAGTAGGAATCAGGTAAGTCAAAATAGGAATCAAGTAGGTTAGTGTAGTGGTCAGTGTAGTGGACAGTGTAGAAATCAGGTAGCTCAGTGTAGTGGTCAGTGTAGGAATCAGGTAGGTCAGTGTAGGAATCAGGTAGGTCAGTGTAATGGACAGTGTAGGGATCAGGTAGGTCAAAGTAGGAATCAGTTAGGTTAGTGCAGTGGTCAGTGCAGGAATCAATCAGGTAGGTTAGTGCAGTGGTCAGGTAGGTCAGTGTAGGAATCGGGTAGGTTAGTGCAGTGGTCAGGTAGGCTTCTGCGGTGGTACTGGGTCCCGGCTAGGCTTGCTAATGCATATCCTGGCAGCAGTGACAGATATTTTTGGAATTATGGTCCTACATATATGATGGTCTTGCCCACGCTTGATCAGCTTCTGGCCCAGGGTCTTTGGCCTATTGCAGACGTTATTTCATATGACAATCTGTTAGGATGCCCGGCTGGCTCTCTTATATTGCCTTGTTTTTGCAGGTCCCGCGTCTGTGGTACTCGCCCTCTCTTGGGGCCCCTTTTTTCCTCTGTTTTATTTTTCTCTTTTTTATCTGTTCCTTCCTTCCTGATATGAAAGCTAGCAATGTAGATTTCTGTACTCCAGGGTACAGAGTAATAAAGTCTATGACATTTGCCTCATTTTTAACCTGGTCCTCTATGGTCCTGGAAATGGTTTATTGCTATGTTACTCATTACATGTTCACATGCTGCTTCTTTACATACCTGTTAAATGTCGCCCCTGCCTGGGCAAACCATGGCTTGTCATGACTTTTGAAACTTCGATATATTGAAATAGAAAAATGTAGCCCTTATATATTATATATTCAATAAACAACTTCACTTGTCAAGCACCCATATACAGTTGTCAACAAGAACCAAAGAGTACCCAATCCACTGATGTTTAACACTCCATCCCATAACAAAGCATATATGTGCACAAAGATATGTTAGCAGCATAGTCATCTACTATATTATTATTAATATATAGGATTTATATGGCACCAACAGTTTGTGCAGCACTTTACAAAATAATGGGAGACAGTACAGATACAATACACCTGGAGGAAGTGGGTGCCATTGAAGGAAAAGACATTATGTTCCAGAATCAACTGGAGGGCTTGTAGGACAAATTCATCATATTGGGGATCCAAAGTAGAAGATAAGGTAAGTTTGTGTCGAATAGCCGCCAAACCCTTGTCATGTGGGATTGTACTATATAGTGCCTATAGTGCTATATAGTGCCTCCACGTCGATGGTGACCAATGATGTGTCGCCATCGGCGTGGAGGACATCAACAATTTGCAAAATGTGTATCGTATCTCGTACATCTTTCCTAACACATGCCTTCGGGCATCTGTGGTCGCAAGGGTCTATGCTGTAGGCTATTTTCCATCTGCCTCAGACCCTGTGGGCTGATACAGGAGTTTGGTTTGTCTGGTGCTCTTCAGTACAGATGTAAGTGTTCTCACTCTGTTTCCATGGAAGACGTATCTTACTCTACTTTGTTAAGTTTATACATTATATGGTACATGCTTGTTATTCATACCTTATCCTTTACAGATTGCATATACTGTTTCTATTCAATGCTAAATATTCCCTGAAGAAGGAGTTAAAATCCAAAACATGTTGGGAGGGTTGTGAAATTGCCCTTGGATTCTCAGCCATATGTGGCCGCCTAGATGTGCAATTTCCATGCATTGAGTCCAACTATATTAATGCTGTAATCTACTGTTGTCACCCTGTACATGCAATTCTATGCATCCAATGTATAACGTGTACAATGTTTTTTACAAAAATACATTTTTTTGACTACCTATCCACTCTATCTGCCTTTAAAGTCCAAGGGGATTGCTTACATATGAGATTTTTTTCTCATATTTAGTTTACATTTTGTTGTTTGGACATGGCAGTTTATTTATGTCTTTGAAGTCTTTGCCACAATCTATTTAATAATTAACCCTTCCCAAACAGGATATTGCTCTAAACCTGAAGTTAAATAAGAGAACCAGAACATTCGCTAGTATATAGATGCACATCAGTATGGGAATAATACAAGCTTTATTATAGAAGAAATTAGTAACAGTAAATACATACAATGTATGATAGGTATTATTAGCAAAGGGCCCAACAAGAGTATTAGTGGAATTGTGCACACAATTCTGTTATACTGTATATAGTTAATATTGATACCTCCAGGTGAATATTGCAGCAAAGTCCAGTCCAGTTGCAGGGGCCCCAATCTTTGTGTCAGTGGCCTGAAGACAAGGTCAGCAATCCCAAGGAGATTCTCCAACTCTTGTCTAACTCTGTGGTGTCACTAGGGTTGGTGTTACCCGGTGCTGAAAAACATGGTGTCACCCCCCCCACCCACCAACTATAGTCCTGCCTCAGTATAGACCCCCCACTAAGTCATCATAGACCTCCCTCCCTCAGAAAAGACCCCTCTCATCAGTGAAGACCCCCCTTCTTTAGTGCAGACCCCTCCATCTATCAGTGTGTACCCTCCTCTTTCAGTGCGTACCCCCCTCTATCAGTGCAGACCCCCCCTTTATCAGTGCAGACCCCCCTTTATCGGTGCCGGCCCCTCATCTATCAGTGCAGACCCCCCATCTATCAGTGCAGACCCCCCTATCACTGCAGACCTCCCAACTCTATAAGTGCAAACCCCTCCCTATCAGAGCAGACCCCTTTATCAGAGCAGACTCCCCCTCTATCAGTGCAGACCCTCCCCCTATCAGTGCAGACCCCCTTTATCAGAGCAGACCTCCCTATTAGAGCAGACCCCCCTATCAGAGCAGACCCCCTACCAGAGCAGACCCCCCATCTACCAGAGCAGACCCCCCATCTATCAGAGCTGACCCCCCTCCATCTATCAGTGCAGACAACCCCCCCATATACCAGAGCAGACCCCTCCCACCCTCTACCAGAGCAGACCCCCCCATACCTCATGATCCTCCTGGTGGCTGCAGAAGGATGGCAGCTCTGTCACCAGGGGGATCTCCATGCGGCCTCTCTCCAAGAGTCCTGCTAGCCGCATGGAGATCACCCACGGGCCACGGCTATGTGCAGCACAGTGGTGTCGCTCCTCTCTGTAGATGTAAACAGAGAGGGGGGTGGCTTCTTTCTGGGATAGCTCAGCCTCAGACAGCCGGCAAGAGATGCGGAGCCGGATCGGGGCAGTTACATTGCACTGAGCTCTGCAGACGGGTGTCACCCGGCTGCAGGCCGCACACCCCCCCACCCCGTGACACCAGTGGTAGAATGCAGCTTCTTACATGCAGAAACTGTAATGTGACACTAAAATTCAGCCTGCGCTTTATCCCACGCTAACAGATTCTAATCTGTCATGCAACTGGATATCTAATTACTGGAAGTGGCCGTTGGATACCTAACATAGGTATGCGCAGGATGAAAACAACACCCACTCCAAGCCAATTAACCCGTAATACCTGTCTGCTGTTCCGTGTCAGGTGCAGGCTCTGCTTAGCATAGAATGGGTGAACGAAAATGTCTCTGGACGGCCGCACTCTGATAATCGCTGTTTATTGTGCACAAAAATCCATGAAGTTACAGAAAGTGGCACAGGCAGATCCCAGGTCAGGACATAGCTGTTAACACATTTCACGTCTCTATGGGACGCTTAAACATAGCTAAGGATATACAGCTGTCATGCCACTTATTTAGGTGTGCACAGGCTATTGCATTAGGATGTGCACCTCAAAGCTCAAACACCCATGCCTTTCTCTGCAGCCTCAGCTGCACTGGACAGTGAATGAATGGAAAGTGCTCTGTGCTGAGCGGCTTCTTGTTCTTTCACAAACCAAAGCATAGTAAACTGTTTAGTATGCTTCAGTTATGAATGGACACAGTGAGCGAGTGTGTTCACTGTGGTCATTTAGAAAAGGAAGGGGCCGGTATATTTACTAGCCCCTTCCCCCACTCTCTATCTAAGGATAGGAGGGAAGCCAGCAGCATTGCAGGGCAGGGGGAGGGAAGCCCAGACAGTAGAGTGAATCGTCACTGCACATAGTGATTAGGGTGTACCCAGGCACACCTGACACACTCCCTGCACACGCCTATGATGCCTAACCTTTCTCTAGCCTGTGCTGGTAATTTAACCCTGAACTAAAACTAGCAATAGAATCCCAGACCAGAAGAGACATGGTTAACTAAAATACCAGGAACTATATATAAACTTTACTGCAATAAACACGTTCACGTTCACCTACTAATAAACTGAAAGGTGACCACAGACCTAGTTATCTGGCACTGTGCATAGTAGATAATAAGAATAGAATAGAGATAGTCTGTCACAAGGATTTAAAAATACACTAAGGGCCGGTTCACACTTCCGCGGCGCGATGCGGCGCGACTTCGCGGCCCGTTCACATCTAGGCGAATTGTCAGGCGACTTGAGTCGCCTGACAATTAGCCTCAATGCTGTGCAAATGGAACCGTTCTAATAGGAGTGAATCGCTTCGCTCCGCCTTAGAAAAATGGTCCCTGCACTATTTTCAGGGCGATCTCAGGTGGCTTGCATTGACTTCTATGACAGAAGTCTCCTCGCAAGCCGCCTTGAGATCGCCTCAGGCGCCGCATCGCGCCGCATCGCGTCACGGAAGTGTGAACCGGCCCTCAAGAATCTATGGGCAGCTGAAGTTGAAATATTGGAACATAGATATACTTGTCTTTTCTGGTCTGGATTTAGCAGCATTGACAGGATATGTGACTTCCTTTTTTAACAGTACTTTTACTTCCAGTCCTGCTGACAACAATTCACCAGACAGGAAGTGGAAAAAACTCTCCA
The DNA here is from genome assembly GCA_018402905.1 of Glandirana rugosa. Lineage (NCBI taxonomy): Eukaryota > Metazoa > Chordata > Amphibia > Anura > Ranidae > Glandirana > Glandirana rugosa. Next base: position 533,062 of record BLSH010195352.1, read on the forward strand.
TATCAACACAGAAAGTCAGGGTACATATCCCTAATGGATAGCAGTAAAAAAAAAAAACACTCCATTCAAAAGTAAGAAAAGAGTTTTTGGTTTGATATACTTTCAAAGGCCTGGTTCACACTCATGTGGCTCTGTAAGCCACATTTTGCGTGGACATGGCAGCCCATTCATTTGAATGTGATGCCTGCCTCCTGAAACACAGAGAAAAGGTCCCTGCTCTATTTTTGGAATTGCAGCCCACACGGAACCACAAATGCACAGCAGTTCCCAGTGTGGGAGCGATTTCCAGTGTGTCCGGTGTGTCATTAGGATTAATGGCATCAGCACACATCTACGTTTTTCTGTGCGGGTGGCTGTGGCCCCCCGGGAACTGCCCGCACAGATGTGAACCTCGCCTATAGTAACATGCTGATAATGATGGAGAAAACAGTCACCAAATATATATAAATAAATTAATTTAAATAAATAAAATATAGTGTATTGTACTAAAACTAAATTATACAGATGTAGCACTCATAATAAGGTGCTAGGCTGTCTGTAATCAGCGGAGCAGGTGCTGATTGCTCTGGACTGATCAGGGTCCCACAAGCTGCAGGCTTGGTTGCTTATCCCTGCTTTCTGGAAAACTCCAGAATATAGGAGTGGAGCAGGTCAAGGAGCAGCTTGATTTTTTATTGGGTCTCAGACAATCCCTGGGAACCACAGTAAGGGGTTGCAGATCACATAAATAGTATGGGGCTTGAGCATTCTAGGACTATGTCCAGCCAAAGAACCAACCAGCTTGGAGACCTGACACCCTCTCAGGCAACCCAGAACCTCTATCAAGCACTAAGCAAGGCACTTGCTAATCTAGGGCTGGGACCCTACTTTCAGAGAAGCTTTAAGTTAAGGAAGGGAGATTTAATTTCCCCTAAGGTCCTGTCTGGAAAGTCTACTAAGTAACTGTCTGCCAGTCTCTTAGGGGGGTATCCAAGTACCCAAGGACTTGTAAATACAGACTTGAGTGCAGGAACTGGGTGAATGCTGCTAGTGTTAACCCCCCGGTGCACTAAGTTGAGGCTCGCCTGGCCTGGAACATTGCATATGATGTCTCAGTGCTGTCTATACCCATAGCTATTACTAAGGGACTTTTCTAAGGAGTAGCTGCGGAAGAAAGGGCATCCTCTTACTACAAGTTATACCGCAATAAACTTTAAATAGGCAACCCCTAGACTACTCATTGAGTCGTAAGTGTGCATGTTTCTGTGTGCCTGGTTGCCATTGACACCGGTGGGAAAGAGAACGTGGGACAAGATAGCGTGACCAGTCATAGTGCCTACGCTGCACAACATTCCACATTATTGCTGCTGTAAAACCCTTTCTTGCTCTTTTTCATGTATTTAGAAAATGATGATGATGCCACCATAACCTCCCCTTCTATCAAAACCAGCCCAACTACTATGACTACAGTGATGGTAATTTGTATTTAACAGCAAATGTAATTTTCTTTAATATTTCCCAAGAATATATTCTTCTTATGTTAAATGTACCATTGGAATGATTTCAGATGGACCCACCGCCAAGTGCTGAGGGCCAAAGTAATAAAAGAACATTATATATGCGAATACCCATCCTTGTCCTGATAGCCATCGCATTTACAACTCTAATAGTATACAGATGTGAGTACAATTCTTTTTTGTAATCCTGATTTGTCAAGCTAATATAGCACCTATGCACTGTTAAAGGGCTATAAAATGTTCTTTAAAGAGGAACTCCAGTCAGTTTTCTGAAAATTAAAAGTCAGCAGCTACCAAAATCCGTATACAGGTGATACTCGAAAAATTTAAATATCGTGCAAAAGTTCATTTATTTCAGTAATGCAACTTAAAAGGTGAAACTAATATATGAGATAGACTCATCATATGCAAAGCATGATAGTTCAAGCCGTGATTTGTCATAATTGTGATGATTATGGCTTACAGCTCATGAAAACCCCAAATCCACAATCTCAGAAAATTAGAATATTGTGAAAAGGTGCAATATTCTAGGCTCAAAGTGTCCCACTCTAAACATCTAACTAAGCCGTAACACCTGCAAAGGGTTCCTGAGCCTTTAAATGGTCTCTCAGTCTGGTTCAGTAGGAATCACAATCATGGGAAAGACTGCTGACCTGACAGTTGTGCAAAAAACCATAATTGACACCCTCCATAAGGAGGGAAAGCCTCAAAAGGTAATTACAAAAGAAGTTGGATGTTCCCAAAGTGCTGTATCAAAGCACATTAATAGAAAGTTATTTGGAAGGGAAAAGTGTGGAAGGAAAAGGTACACAAACAGCAGGGATGACCGCAGCCCTAGAGAGGATTGTCAGGAAAAGGCCATTCAAAGGTGTTGGGGACTTTCACAAGGAGTGGACTGAGGCTGGAGTCAGTGCATAAAGAGCCGCCACTCCTGGACATGGCCTTCAAATGTCGTATTCTTCTTATCAAGCCGCTCCTGAACAACAAACAACGTCAGAAGCGTCTTACCTGGGCTAAAGAAAAACAGACCTGTCTGTAACTCAGTGGTCCAAAGTCCTCTTTTCTGATGAGAGCAAATTTTGCATCTCATTTGGAAACCAGGGACCCAGAGTATGGAGGAAGAATGGAGAGGCACACACTGCAAGATGCTTGAAGACCAGTGTGAAGTTTCCACAGGCTGTGTTGATTTGGGGAGCCATGTCATCTGCTGGTGTTGGTCCACTGTGCTTCATTAAGACCAGGGCCAAGGCAGCCATCTACCAGGAGATTTTGGAGCACTTCATGCTTCCTTCCGCAGACGAGCTCTATGGGGATGCTGACTTCATTTTCCAACAGGACTTGGCACCTGCCCACACTGTCTAAAGCAGCAAAACAAACCACGGCTTGAACTATCTTGCTTTGCATGTAATGAGTCTATCTCATATATTAGTTTCACTTTTTAAGTTGCATTACTGAAATAAATGAACTTTTGCACGAGATTCTAATTTTTCGAGTATCACCTGTATATCGGTATATATAATCTGTATCTTTAATATATTTAGGGTTGCCACCTTTTCTTCAAGCCAAACCCGAACACTTTAGTGGCACAGGGCAATTTTTTTTTCATAGTATACACTAAAGGGTTCTAAAAGACCAGGAACATCTTTGGCTGCCCCAAGGAAAGTAGTAACACGTATAGCACACAGTGGTGAACAGTGGGTGTGACCAATATACTCTTGCTGACATCATCGCCCAGCCTCCCAGTGATGCTGAACCTGCCACCAGACAGCCGCCCGCAGCTCCTGGACGGCAACAGATTTGCGTGTGACTGTCTCGGGTTACTTGGGGAGCCACAGCCCAGTCTGAATAATGTGTCCGAGTTTCAGGCAGACTGAAACCCGGACACCTAATTCAAAAAACCCCGACTGTCCGGGTAAATTCTGGACAGGTGGCAACCGCAAATATATTACAGTTTTCCAGTCCTTAGATGTGGTGGCTGCTTTCACTCCTTTTTCAGGCTTTTTTCTTTTATTTTTACCTGATAATCCTGCTAATAACACATTGTGCTACAATCACTCATCCACTGTATCTATGGAAAGAGCCATGGTTGTCATCAAGGCTGAACATCAAACATGTCTTCCTTTATTCATCTACATTGGGGGTGAAGATTGGTATATTACAAAAGTAGAATTATACTGACACCACTGACCCTGGGGCCCCACAACTTGTCATGCCCTCGTGAACAGTAGGGTAGGGGAAATCCTCCAATAGGAACACATGGTGCTGTGACAACTGCCTTGGAAGAAATGTCTCTTCACGTTGAGCTGATTCCTTTTCCCTTCCTGGTGTGTCTCTGACACAGCACGTAATTAGAAATCTACCTGGTAGATGCACAGCGACTGAAATCTGACAGAAGTTCTAGCCCTTCCCCATGTTATCCAAAACTAGAAAAAATAATTTTGACTGGAATTCTACAATATTGTGAACCTCTGCTGTGCATATGCAATATTTCATATTTATCTCACTAAAACATTTTATTCTAATGTTATTTTTAAACCCGTTGAACATTCGTTTATATACAGAAACACAACACATTCTCTTTCAAATATATATACTATATATATATATATATATATACCATTAACTGTATTCTCTTATGTTTTACAGATAAGGCAAAAGAGAAGACTCCATCTGTCAGGTAAGCTGCTAGATACCGGAATAGAACATAACTAACATAAAGTACCCAAGGCTGGTGTCCAACCAAAACTTTTTTTTTAAATCAACATAATGTAACATTGTCCAGTCATAGTTATGCAATCATATCAGTTACAAAAAGATTAGCAATATCCAGCAATGTACATAGCAGTAATAAGCAGGGCCGGTACAAGGCAGGGGCAGAAGGGGCGGATGCTCTGGGCGCTACAATTTCTGGAGGGGGGGCGCCATCAGGGGGGACAGCCCATACGGCTGTCCTCAGGTTGCTTTGGCTGCTGTTCAGCAGGGAAGGAAGGAGGGTGGGCAGAGGCAGAGAAAAGACAGAGCGCCACAATCTGCAAGCTGTAGCCATAAAACAAGAAAAAGCTTTCCCCAGCCGAGCAGACTATTTTTTCATATTTGTGTGCCGCTGCGTAGGAATCTCCTGTCACATGCGACAAGTACATGACAGTCCCGGCTCTTCCATACAAATCCGCCGGGCAGACCGGGACTACAGGTACTTGTCGCACGTGACAGCAGATTACTATGCGACGGCACGCGAAAATGAAGAAAGAGTCCGCTTGGCTGGGGAAAGTATTTTTCTGGTTTTATAGCTACAGCTTGCAGATAATGGCGCTCTGTCTTCTTTCTGCCTCTGTCCACCTCCCTTCCTTCTGAGGGATTCCTCTGACTGGGATCGCTCAGTGACCCCAGGACCAGTAGCCAGCCCCAGGACCAGTAGCCAGCCTCAGGACCAGTAGCCAGCCCCAGGACCAATAGCCATACCCAGGACCAGCAACTAGCCCTAGGACCAGTAGCCAGCCCCAGGACCAGTAGCCAGCCCCAGGACCAGTAACCAGCCCCAGTAGCCAGCCCCCCAGGACCAGTAACCAGCCCCCCAGGACCAGTAGCCAGCCCTCAGGAGCAGTAAGCAGCCCCGGGACCAGTAACCAGCTCCAAAACCAGTAGCCAGCCCTCAGGACCAGTAGCCAGCCCCAGGACCAGTAACCAGCCCTCAGGGCCAGTAGCCAGCCCTCAGGACCAGTAGCCAGCCCAAGGACAAGTAACCAGCCCAGGGACCAGTAGTCAACCCCAGGACCAGTAGCCAGCCCCCAGGACCAGCAGCCAGCCTCCAGGACCAGCAGTCAGCCCCCAGGACCAATAGCCAGCCCCCGGGATCAGTAGCCAAACCCCAGGACCAGCAGCCAGATCCCAGGACCAGCAGCCAGCCCCCAGGACCAGCAGCCAGCCCCCAGGAAAAGCAGCCAGCCCCCAGGACAAGCAGCCAGCCCCCAGGAC
>BLSH010195352.1:621653-639043 GCA_018402905.1 Glandirana rugosa
CCACCCCCATGTAACGTCGGTTGTTATTGGCTGCAATGTACCCCACCTGTGATATTGGCTGCAAAGTACCCCATCTGTGATACTGGCTGCAATGTACCCCATCTGTGATATTGGCTTGAAATTTACCCCCACCTGTAATATTGGCTGCAATGTACCCAATCTGTGATATTGGCTGCAAAGTACCCCACATGTGATATTGGCTGCAATGTACCCCATCTGTGATATTGGCTGCAAAGTACCCCCATCTGTGTTATTGGCTGCAATGTACCCCCACCAGTGTTATTGGCTGCAACGTACCCCCACCTGTGATATTGGCTGCAATTTACCCCCACCTATGATATTGGCTGCAATATACCCATACCTTTGTTATTGGCTGCAATTTACCCCACCTGTGATATTACCTGCTATATACCCCACCTGTGATGCTGGGGCTCTATACTGTGTCCTGTGATGCTGGCTGCTATATACCCCACCTGTGATGCTGATCTGTATACTGTGTCCTGTGATGCTGAGCTGTATACTGTGTCCTGTGATGCTAAGCTGTATACTGTGTCTTGTGATGCTGAGCTCCTGACACAATATGTGGAATACAGTGGACGGAGTGGGTGGATTCTATAAGGTGTGGGGCTTATTAAAAGTAGGAGGGGTCGAAAAGCAAGGGCAGAGCTTGGCGCCCCCCATCCTAAAACTTCACCAGCCGTCACTGAATTTGAATGACAATTACTCAGTCATGCAACACTGTATCCATATGACATTTTTGTCATTTTTTTCACACAAATAGAGCTTTCTTTTGGTGGTATTTAATCACCGCAGGGTTTTTTATTTTTTGCGCTATAAATGAAAAAAGACTGAACATTTTGTAAAAAAATGCATTTTTCTTAGTTTCTGTTAAAATTTTGCAAGTTCTTAATTTTTCCTCATAAATTTTGGCTAAAATTTATACTGTTATATATCTTGGGTAAAAATAACCCAAATCAGTGTATATTATTTGGTCTTTGTGAAAGTTAGGCTGCATTCACAAACGGGTGATTCGACTTCAGCGCAACTTTGCTAGGCGATTTTAGCATGACTTTCACCGCGACTTCAGGGCGAATTCAGCGTGACTTCAGGCAACTTCAGGTGACTTACAACACGACTTATGCCAGGCGACTTGCCTGTGGCCAATCAGAGAAGGGAGGGAGGGGGCTGCCCCAAATAAATTCTATTATTTAACACTACAAAGTCGCTTGTATTTAGATGGGGGATCCGACTTAAAGGCGACTTCTATTCAATTCAATGGGTACAAGTCGGATAGAAGTCGCCTCCAAGTAGTACAGGAACCTTTTCTGAAGTCGCCTTGAATATTAAAACGGCTCCCATTCACAAGCTATGGTGCCAATCACTGAAAATTGATCACACCTGATGAGCCCTTTTTGGAAAGTAGACATTCCAAAGTATTTAGAGGCATGGTGAGTTTTTTGATGTTGTATTTTTTTGCCACAATTTGTTGCAAAATTAAGATTTTTTTCTTTTTTTTTCTTTTCTCAAAATTGTCATATTAACCACTTCAGCCCTGGAAGGATTTGCCCCCTTCCTGACCAGAGCATTTTTTGCGATACGGCACTGCGTCATTTTAACTGACAATTGCACAGTCATGCAACGTTGTAACCAAACAAAATTTATGTCCTTTTTTTCCCCACAAATAGAGTGTGCTGTTACATGTACTGTCATGTAAATTTAATGCTATGCATAGTTATATTAATGTTTATATAGTTGGTTATTATACAGCCATCTTGTGGTTATTTTGGATATTGCATTATCCTATTCTGTTCTCTAAGTGTTTTCCCTCCCATCTTCTGAGGTAATTTCCTCTTCTTGGTTCACTCTGTCTCATGAGGAAGAAGATGGCCACTCATGTCTAGGCCGCACACAATCTGCTTACATCCTGGGACACATTACCATGTTTTGACCTTCAAAATATTGTCTTTCAATCATCTGCCACATCTTGTTGTCTGCTATACCTCATGTTTGCAATAAAGACCCACACTGATGGAAAAAGACTTATTTTGGTGAGTTCAAGCTATCTGATGAGCACTGTCCGCAGTGATTAAATCTGCTTATACAGGCTAGGCATAGAGGTCTCAGCAAGGGATAAGTCACTATTACAACAGTTGGAGTCAGAATAGTCAAAACATGGTGGAATTCCTGCAGCCTGCTGTGGAGATGTGAAGTCAAAACATGGTGGAATTCCTGCAGCCTGCTGAGTAGATGTGTATGTTTAATCTGCAATCAAGCTCAGTGCCATCTGCCATCTTGTGAAACACATGGTCGCACAAGCTTACTGCACTTCATCAATGAATGTTGAAAACTGTTTCTCTGCATTGAACTGTGTTATCCCACTCGTCTAAGCTACTGTTCGTCTTCTTAAAGAGACAGTAACCATTTTTTGCAAAACTTGAAAAAATGTCTAGACAAGGCTCCGAACATTCTTTTATCACTGGATCTACACAGATACATCATGCCTCTGACCACACAGATGTGCAGGGAGCAGATTCTGTAGATATCACAGAACAAAGTATAAGACCCAAACGCACAATAATACCAACACAGAAACTTAGAGAAAACTACAAAACCACTAGAAATGAGTTCTCCAGCAATCTGTCAGAACTGTGGGACAAAACTACATACTGCATGTCAGTGTTGCCATGCTGCAATCAACAAGCTCAATTAAGAAATTCTACAGATCACCTATCTGCAGCGTATGAGCGCTACCAGCGGCTGTCTGCAAAATACACAGCTTTCTTAAAGGACTCTAATATAGAGGGCTCTTTAGCAGAACTGACTAAGACTGATGAACTAAACCAACAAAGAGATCTCTTAGAGGCCAAGGATAAGGTGGAACTCCGCATTGCTCAATTGTAGGAGACCAGATCTCATAAATCCACACTTACTAAGCTCACAGCACGTTCTTCTAGATCCTCTCACTCCAGAAGCTCAACATTGAGTGACAAGCTAATAGAGGCCCGTGCAAGTCTGGAAGCAAATAAAGTGCGAAGCTCATTTGCCAGAAAGGAAGCTGAGATAGCAGCTCATCAAGTAAAGGCGGAATCTCAAATTAAGATTCTACAAATGGAAAGGGATGAAGCAGCTGCCCTAGCAAGGCTGAAGGTCCTTGAACAAGCAATGGGACATAGTATTAACTCCGACTGTTCTATTCCAGCAGAAGTGGAAGATCCAATTGAACGCACCGGTGAATATGTGCTAAGCCATAGTGCTTTCAACGATACAGAGTCATCTCCTGTACCACCTACTAGCATTACTGTTTGGACTCTTAACACAGAGACCTCTAACAGGCATGAGCCTGAGCCTCTTCAAGTCCGCAAAGCAAATGCACCTACACAGCAAACCACATTACCTCCTGCCATAACAAGATAACTGCCAGCAACAAGCCACAGTTCAAGCAACAGCCAACAGAAGCCTAAGAGACTAAGCTAGATGCTCTTGCAGCATCATTTTATCCTGGTAAACCTCACCCTTACTCACCAGAGAACTTTCACACCCGAGGGATCCCATGAGTTACTTTGGCACCAAAGATGGAGAAATCAGACCTGTCTGACTTCGCCAGATATATGATTCCCCACAAGCTCATTAACATTAGGCAACACCATATACTCTCAACACTTGTTCTGGTTGTGTAGAAACATCCGGCAGAAGGGCCGATGGGTTCATGGTCTCCCATATCAAGGCAAAGAAGGGCATACCCTTGCCAACATTAGTTGAGTGTGATCAAATACCAGATAACAGGGAAGAAATTCCTACTCCAGAAGCAGCGTATCATCATCCCCACTTAAGGCACCTGGTTACTGATATTCCTCCAATAGACAATGATGCTAAAATCTTAGTCTTGCTGGGAAGAGACATTCTCAGCAACAACAGATCTGACGACGCTCCATATGCACAAAAACTTGATCTAGGCTGGGTAATAGTGGGCAATGTATGCTTGAATAGACTGCACAAGCCATCTGAGATCAACTCCTTCAAGACTCACGTGCTAAGAAATGGGCGTGCATCTGACTTTAGACCATGCCCTCATCATTATGAAGTAAAAGAGAAGCCTCTTGACATCATCCAGGTATCTGATGTTACTCCCATCCCCATGATGACAACTTAGGTAATACAGTGTTTTGTACTACACGTGATAACAACAGAATAGCATTGTCAGTTGAAGATAAAGAGTTCATCGCAATAATGGACAGTGAACTCTACAAGGATGAATCTAACAGCTGCGTTGCACCATTACCTCTTTGTGCTACAAGAGTCAGACTTCCAAATAATCGTGAACAAGCTTTATCCAGATTCAACTCACTTCAGCGAACACTAAAGAGCAGGCCTGAAATGAAGGAACATTTCATTGCATTTATGGAAAGGATCTTTGACAATGATCACACTGAGTCAGCTCCATCTCTTCTTGAACAGGACCAGTGCTGGTATCTGCCACAATCAGGGTAGTGTTTGACTCCAGTGCCAAGCATCAAGGTATATCCCTGAATGATGCTCTTCTTACTGGTCCTAACCCAACCAACAACCTTGTAGGAGTACTTATGAGGTTCAGAAGAGAGACAGTTGCCATAACTGCTGACATTGAACAAATGTTCCATTGCTTTATAGTAAGAGAAGACCATAGGAACTTCCTAAGATTTCTGTGGCACAGTGACAACGACATAAACAATGAAGTGATTGAATACCGCATAAAAGTACATGTATTCAGAAACAGTCCCTCGCCTGCTGTAGCAACATATGGTCTACGAAAGACTGCTCTTGATGGTGAAAAAGATTACGGTGCAGATGCTCGACGCTTCATTGAAAGAGACTTCTAAGTGGATGACCGACTTAAATTCTTACCCACAGATGAAGAAGCCATAGAAATAGACCTGCTCCAAAGGACTCAAGGTATGCTTTCTGAGGCCAACCTCAGACTTCATAAGATTGCCTCAAACAGTGCTGCTGTGATGAAAGCCTTTCAGCCTGGTGATCATGCCACAAGATTTAAATCTGGGAATGAACATGCATCCTGTTCAGAGAAGTCTGGGCTTACGGTGGAACTTATTTAAGGACACCTTTGGCTTTCAAGTCAGCTCTGCAGACAAGCCATTCAACAAACGCGGTGTTCTGTCAGTGGTGAACAGTCCATACGATCCACTGAGATTTGCGCTCCCATCACTATACAAGGTAAATCCTTATTAAAGCGGTTGTCTACCCATTTTGTTTACTTTTACCTACAGGTAATCCTATAATAAGGCTTACCTGTAGGTAAAATGAATATCTTCTAAACCTGTACGGTTTAGAAGATGTTCCCTCTCTAATTACATTATGGCGCATGCGCCATGTATGTCCCGGCGCATGCGCGATGTATGTTCCGGCAAAGGCCCGGCAATAGTTCTGGACCTTGCCGGAAAGACGGGTCCTGCGCGAATGCGCGGGAGTGACGTCTCACGGCTCCGGCCAGTCACAGCGCCGGAGCTGCGTAGCCGGAAGCAAGATCCAAGGGAAGATGTCCGCTCCCACAGAGGGGACCGAGCAGCCCGGTCAGATCTTCGTTTCAAGGTGAGTATTTCATAATGAGCTAGTATGCTGTGCATACTAGCTCATTTAGGCTATTGTCTTGCAGGTTTTTATTGTTTTATTTTTATTTTTCCGGGTAGACAACCACTTTAAGACAGCTATCGGAGACTATTCAAGATTAGGATGCTCCGCTACCAACAGACAAATATTCAAAGTGGGAGTCCTGGAAACAATCCCTGCATGCCTTAGATGGAATTGACATACCAGGCTGTTACACTTCAGCTTCCCTTGCTGCAAGTCAGAGAAAAGAGATTCACATCTTCTCAGATGTATCCACTGAGGCCATTTCAGCTGTTGCCTACCTCAAGGTAAGAGACTCCCTTAATCAAGCCCACATAGGGTTTCTGTTTGGCAAAGCTAAGTTAGCACCTAAGCCCGAGCACACAATTCCCAGGCTTGAACTTTGTGGGACTGTACTAGCCATAGAAATTGCAGATTTTATACTGCGTGAGCTAGACATTCAAATAGATGACATCAAATTCTACACAGACAGCAAAAGTTGTTTTGGGCTACATATACAACTGCAAAAAACACTTCCATGTCTATGTCAGCAACCGTGTAGGAAGAATCACAAAATCCTCAAGGCCTGAACAATGGCATCATGTGCCTTTGGAGCATAATCCTGCAGATCATGCCACCAGACCAATGTCTGCAAGTGCCTTTGCAAATTCGTCTTGGTTAACAGGACCTGAACTTCTGCTGGATCATACAGAAGAAACTACACCTGAGGTCTTCTGTCTTCTAGATCCTGACAACAATCCTGAGATTCATCCTACAGTCAAGACTTTTGCCACTGATCTGAACCCTAACTTCCAAATTGGAGAGTTTGTTCTCCTCAAAGAACAGCAAGCCAAAAGAATCGAGTGGCCCTTAGGACTCATTCTAAAGACCATCCCAAGTGATGATGGTATGGTGCGCAAGGTAGAGGTGAAAGTTGCCAGACAAGGAACTGTAAAGACTTTCCTCAGACCCATCACAGAACTTGTTTTACTCTTGCCTTTTGGAGACTGAACTTGCTTACTTGGGTTTGTTGGATATAGTTTACATTACAACAAGAAGATGCCTTGAACTTTAACCTCTTGAGATCCGCGCTATAGACAAAAGACGGCTACAGCGCGGATCTCAATCTCCGGGTGGACGTCTATTGACGTCCGCCCCTTTGCACACTCCCGGCGCGCACTCACAGGTGGCGGCGGCATGCGCGGCCGCCGCATGCTGTGTGGGCGTGCCCGCGGGTCGGGCGGACTCGATGTCCGCTCCTGACCCACGATCGCCTGCGGAGCTGCAGAACAGGGAACCGCCAATGTAAACACGGCGGTTCTCCGTTCTGTGAAGTGGGACATGACAGATCTACTGATCCCTGTCACTGGGATCAGTTAGATCTGTTATGTCCCTGCCAGCCCATCCCCCCACAGTTAGAACACACCCAGGGAACACAGTTAACCCCTTCACTGCCCCCTGCAGGTTAATCCCTTCACTGCCAATGACATTTATACAGTAATTAGTGGACATTTAAATTTATGATCGCTGTATAAATGTCAATGGTCCCAAAAAAGTGTCAAAAATGTCCGTCATGTCCGCTGCAATATCGCAGTCCCGATAAAAATCGCAGATCGCCGCCATTACTAGTAAAAAAAATAATAATAAAAACGTCATAAATCAATTCCCATAGTTTGTAGATGCGATAACTTTTGCGCAAACCAATCAATAAACGCCAATTGCGATTTTTTTTTTTACCAAAAATATGTAGAAGAATATAAATCGGCCAAACCCAATGAATAATTTTTTTTTATATTTTATTTTTGGATATTTAATTGAGCAAAAAGTAAAAAATATTGTCCTTTTTTAAAAATCGTTGCTCTTTGTTTGTTTATAGCGCAAAAAATAAAAACCGCAGAGGTGATCAAATACCACCAAAAGAAAGCTCTATTTATGGGAGAAAAAGGACGCCAATTTTGTTTGGGTACAAGGTCGCACGACCGCGCAATTGTCATTAAAATAGTGACAGCGCTGAAAGCCGAAAATTGGTCTGGGCAGGAGGGGGATTTAAGTGCCCAGTAAGCAAGAGGTTAAGTGACACTTTTTGATGCCTTCTTTACTATTGATGCATATATGCTTGCTTTTAGTCTTTCAGGTGTTCAAGACAACTGCAAATTGCACAACGTTTATTTGCATTGCATAACTACTGTTATGATATAGCATAGTGGTATTTACAATACCAGACGGCGAGTGTGGTGTTACATGTACTGTCATGTAAATGTAATGCTATGCATAGGTATATTAATGTTTATATAGTCGGTTATTATACAGCCATCTTGTGGTTATTTTGGATATTGCATTATCCTATTCTGTTTTCTAAGTGTGTTCCCTCCCATCTTCTAAGGTAATTTCCTCTTCCTGGTTCACTCTGTGTTATACTTCCTTTTCCTGTTCCTGGTGGACTGTGTCTCATGAGGGAGAAGATCGCCACACATGTCTAGGCCGCACACAATCTATCCGCATTAGGGTTGCCACATCATCCCTTTAATCCAGGACACATATTAATTGCACAGGTTCTGTGGCTGATTAAGGTGGTAATTAAACTCACTTGGTGCCTCATCTGCATTAAATTAGCCTCAGAACTTGTGTAATTCATATGTGTCCTGGATTAAAGGGATGATGTGGCAACCCTAATCCGCATCCTAGGACACATTAACATGTTTTGACCTGCAGATACCATCCTTCAACCATCTGCCACATTTGTTGTCTGCTGTACCTGCTATTTGCAATAAATCTACTCTTATGGAAGAATCGGTGTCTGGTGAGTTCAAGCTATCTAATAAAGACTGTCCGCTGTGATTATATCTGCTTATACAGGCCAGGTATAGAGGTCTCAGCAAGGGATAAGTCACTATTACAACAGTTGGAGTCAGAATATAGAGCTTTCTTTTGGTGTTATTTGCTCACCTCGGCGGTTTTTATTTTTTGTGCTATAAACAAAAAAAGAGCAACAATTTTGAAAAAAAAACAATATTTTTTTACTTTTTGCTATAGTACATATCCAAAAATGTTTGCATTAAAAAAACGATTTTCTTCATCAGTTTAGGCCGATATATATACTTCTACATATTTTTGGTAAAGAAAATCACAATAAGCATATATTGATTGGTTTGCGCAAAAGTTATAGCATCTACAAACTATGGGAATAGATTCATGGTGGTTTTTTTTACTAGTAATGGTGACGATCTGCGATTTTTAGTGGGAGTGCGGTATTGCGGCGGACATATTGGACACTTTTTTGGGACCACTGACATTTATACAGCGATCAGTGCTATAAATAGCCACCAATTACTGTGTAAATGTCACTGGCAGGGAAGGTGTTAACACTAGGGGGCAATCAAAGGGATAAATATGTTCCCTGTCAGTGTGTTCTAACTGTGTGGGGGCTGGGATGACTGGAGGAGGAGAGAGATCGCTGCTCCCATTTACAGGGAACAGATGATCACTCTCCTCTCCCCTGTCAGAACAGGGATCTGCTTGTTTACATTCACGGATCCCCGTTCTGTCACTACGGGGGAGCGTTTGTGGGTGGCTGGTGGACATCGAGTCCACTCCACATGCTGATTGGCTCCCCTGCTAGCCAGCAAGTGTGCGAGCATGCCTCCGGCGGCGCGTGTGCGCCACAATACACATTTTCGCGTCAGATAACAGTGATTCATGCAGGAGAGCTGACCTGCCACCGTCAAACTATGGCGGCAGGTTAGTAAGTGGTTAACAGGTCATTTCTCACACACAGCATTTGCATACCACAAATTACACCCCAAAACACATTCTGCTACTCCTCCCGAGTATGGCGATACCACACGTGTGAGACTTTTACACAGCCTGGCCACATACAGAGGCCCAACATGCAGGGGGCACCGTCAGGTGTTCTAGGGGCATACATTTCAAATTTAATTTGACTACCTATTACACTTTTGTGAGGCATTGTAGTGGCACTGATGGGCACTGTAGTAGCACTGATGGGCACTGTAGTGGCATGGATGTGGCACGGATGAGAACTGCTGTGGCATGGATGAGCATGAATGAGGCATAAATGAGCCATGGATGGGGATGGATGAGTTGTGGATGGGGATGGATGAGCCATGGATGGGGATTGATGAGCCATGGATGGGGATGGATGAGCTGTGGATGGGGATGAATGAGTCATGGATGGGGATGGATGAGCATGGATGGTAATGGATGAGCCATGAGTGGGGATGGCTAAGCATGGATGGGGATGAATGAGGGCACTGTAGTGGCATGGATGTGGCACGGATGAGAACTGATGTGGCATGGATGAGCATGAATGAGGCATAAATGAGCCATGGATGGGGATGGATGAGCCATGGATGAGGATGGATGAGCCATGGATGGGGATGGAAGAGTTGTGAATGGGGATGGATGAGCCATGAATGGGGATGGATGAGCCGTGGATGGGGATGGATGAGACATGGATGGGGATGAATGAGTCATGGATGGGGATGGATGAGCATGGATGGTAATGGATGAGCCATGAGTGGGGATGGCTGAGCCTGGATGGGGATGGCTGAGCCATGGATGGGGATGGATGAGCCGTGGATGGGGATCGATGAGCATGGATGACGATGGCTGAGCATGGATGGGAATGGCTGAGAATGGATGGGGATGTGTGCAGGAATTGGCACATATCAGCGCTGTGGGCACGTCAGACCCAGCCCACAGCACTGCTGCACTCGATCTCTCCCCTCTCTTCTCACACTGTACCAGTAAGGAGAGAGGGGAAAGCTGAACTGGGCATGCGCTGGCTTGTTTACAACTTATAGCTCCGTCATTCGATGGAGTGACCATGCTGTGATGTGCCAGGTCCGGTCATGGATATTCCTGGGAGCGCGCCCCAGGGGGCACTCAGGAGTGTGATTCTGGGAGGATGTTATAGTATGCTCTCCCAGAATTATACGACCGCGCTGTAGCCTATTGGCTATGGCCTCTTTGGCAAGTGGCATGTATAACCTGCCATAACCGGTCCATTTTATTTTGAGAAAGCGGAAAAGGGATATTGCTATTTTTATAGAAATGTAGGTGTGTATATAAAAGAATTAGTTTGGCCAACATAAATACAGTATTGATTAAAATTGCTAACCTTACACACCTGCAGTCCTGCTGTAGATTTAATTCCTATCTTTCTTTGTGCAGCATATTAAAGTAAGGGTAAACCCTGAGAGTAAAACTACACCTTACATTTAGCTCCACCCAAATGGTGTAAAATATTTCTTGTGCCCCCTGTCCTAATCATTTGATACCTCAGGAACGCACCCTGTACACAGCAGTAGCTCCACCGGTGCTGTGCCTGTGCGGTGCGTGTGTAGCAGGGGCTGCTAGTGCTGTCTGACTGGTACATGCGCAGTTGGGGCTCCTGTGCCTGAAATCTTGCGCTGTCTGCAATCCAAGCACAATGTTGCACATGTGCCACTGGGCACAATGCCAGCTCTCAGAAGCAGGAGCGCTACTGCTCCATATTTCCTTAACACAAACATTTCAGCCAGGTACAGTACCAGAGCACTGAAAGGCCACAGCCCCTACTGCGCATGCAGCAGCTGGGCACAGCGCAGCAGTCCCTACTGTATATGTGTCCCATGTACAAGGCACCAGATGGCAGGAATGAAAACATGGGGGTGTCACCAGGGAGAAACCTGTTAGGAAAGGATTGGCCTGGTGAAGTCAGGCCATGTTCTGGACTTTTTTGACGATTTTTGCTGTTCATGTGCGCTCCCGCGTGTTCACACCCGCGCCGGAGACGGCACCAAACGGCCCTATTTAAGCTCCCTGCACCTGTCAGCAGGTGCTGTCCATTCTACAGCGTCTGAGTACCTGTGAGCTTCAGCTCTCCTACCTGAAACCTGCTTCCTGTGTTGTTCCTGTTCCTGTGTACCGACCCGGCTTGCCCTGACCTGCTACCTATCTTCCTGCACCGACCCCGGCTATCCACGACCATGCGCTTGTCTGACCCTTCTGTACCTTGCCGTCAGCCTGTGAACTAACTCTGCTTGGACTTTGACTATTCTTCTGCCTGCCCCTTTTGTGCCTCTCTGACCCGCCAGTTGCCGACCCAGCCTGCACGACCCCTCTTCAGTCTGCACGACCATCTGGAGCCTCACATCACCACCAGTGACCATCCAGCCCTCGTGCCATCCCGCACTCTGGGACTTCCTGTCTACACTACCAGAGGTCCCCGAATGGGGTGTGTAAGAGTGGTTGTTCCCTGCTAAGACAGACTCCACCACCAGGATCGTCACAAAACCAGGGACTAAGGAGACACACTTTTGGTATAAACCAGGGGTTCTCAACCTTTTGAAGAGCGAGCGTCACTTAAGTGATTTGGTAACCATTTGCAGGATACAATAAAATGAAATGGTTCAGAATTAAGATTTTTTTTCATTTTGAATAGCAAAAATTTTCCTCCTGCAGCCACTGAATGCTGGCAGGAAGGAGAGGAGGAGAAGCCGGATTTCAGCTGTTGCAGGAGGAAAATGGAGACGACTGTTTCCAGTATATGCCACCCCAGCTGTCCAAGTGTAAAACAGAATGTGACAGGGAGGATGCATGGGCCCCCTGGTGCATGGGGTGGGGTTGCCATTGCCACCCCTGGCGCTACATCAGTGTTTAAGTGTATGTGGTAAAAACACATCTGAACTTTGGAGTTTTCCCACCCCCCAAACCACCAATGTAAATGAGCCCTTACTGTTCTGTGCCCCATATAAAGCTGCTTTCACACTGATGCGTTGTGGTTTACCTGCAGCATCAGTGCAGCATAGTGCATCTGTGGCTTTCCTGTGAGTTAGCTGTGCATCAAAATATCTGCATTCAGGAGTTTTGGTGTATTTTCAGGAAGCATATCAAATCCGCAGAGTAAAATAGAAGTACACTTACCTGCTTTGAGGTTGAGGGCCACATCAAAGGCTCCGAGGACCACGTGTGGCCCCACAGGCCACAGGTTTAGCACCCCTGGTGTAAACTCAACAAATTAAACTTTCATAGGCTGGCAATGCCCTACAGAATGCACAAAACTGGGAACAGGAGGCAATGGTGACATAAGGTATGCAGCTATATATGTTTTTTTCAAGGAGGAATTATTATCACTTTAAATTTTTTTTTGGAGGGGACCTACAGGGTAGGGGACAGGGAAGGGGACTGGGGGCAGGAGAAATGAGCCCAGTGTTGGGCTTTGACACATGTTAAAATGATCCTGGTACCACCTCCTTGCTTACAAAATATTTATCTGAAAAAAAAATGTTTTTTGTCTTAACCACTTATAGTGGCTTTTCATATCAAAAACATCAGAGTATAAAATGATAGCAAAAACATGATATCCGCAGCAGTGTTCACATACTGTAACATGCTGACATCTACATTGCAGGTCTTTTCGTATCAGCTAAGGATGTGAATGGATTCGTGGGTGGTTCAGTGACCTTACGCTGTCTGTACTCCACAAAGTATGTCACAACCACCATGTGCTGGGGACGAGGCGAATGTCCAAGTTCTCAATGTAACAAACCAATCATCTGGACGGATGGCAGAAGAGTGACTAAGAATGAATTTGATAGCAGATACCAGTTATTGGGTGACATACCACAGGGAGATGTATCTCTGACTATTAGTAATTTAAGTAAGATGGATGAAGACACATATTGCTGCAGAGTGGAGATCCCTGGATGGTTCAATGATCAGAAACATGAAATAAGTGTGAGAGTAGCTGAAGGTAAGATCCTATGTTTCATTTTTAAGGTTTTGTTGTCAAATGCAGAAAATAACCCAGCTTGATTACAACAATAACTGGGACAACTTCCTCCATATGGGCTCAATTTATGAAAGAATATCTCATGAGATAATTGAATTTTCTCCAATTATCTCATGAGATGCTAAGCATGTCAATTCACGATCAAGTCATGAGTGATTTACCTCACAATCCAAAAACATGAGGCAAATAATTTATAAAACAGCGTTAAAGTAAATTCACAAAATAAATAAATAAATAAATGCATGAATTAATTAAGTAGTGGTCCAGGCATGAGGTATTTAACCACTTCAATACAGGGCACTTTCCCCCCTTCCTGCCCAGGCCAATTTTCAGCCTTCAGCGCTGTCACACTTTGAATGACAATTGCACGGTCACACAACACAGTACCCAAATAACATTTTCATCAGTTTCTTCACACAAATAGAGCTTTCTTTTGGTGGTATTTGATCACCACTGGGTTTTTTTAATTTTTTTGCTAAACAAACTAAAAAAGACCGTTTTTGAAAAAAAAAGTTTTTCTTTGTTATAAAATTTGGTTTTCTCCTTCACTGATGGGCACTGATGAGGCTACACTAATGGGCACTGATGAGGCGGCACTGATAAAGGGGTACTGATGGGCACTGATGAGGAGGCACTAATATGTAGAATTGATGGGCACCGATAGGCTACACTGATATGCAGCACTGATGGGCGCTGATAGGTGGCACTGATAGGTACTGTTAGGCGGCACTGATGGGCACTGATAGGTGGCACTGATGGGCAATAATAGATGGCACTGATAGGCAGCACTGATGAGGAGGTACTGACATTCTTACTGATGGGCACTGATTGGCATCTGTGAGGGGCACTGACAGGCATTACTGATGGGCAATTATTGGCACTTTGATGGGCACTGATTGGCACTTTGGTGGGCACTGACTGTCGTTTTGATGGGCACTGACTGGCAGCTGATGGGCACTGATTGGCAGCTGTGGTGGGCACCTCTGATAGGGGCTGCACTGATAATCAATGCTATGATTATCAGCGCACATCCCCCCTCTGACAGGAGAGCCGCCGATCAGCTCTTCTTGTCAGCGTGAAATGAAGAAAGCCGATTACCGGCACTTCCTGGTTTCACGCTGTGATCAGCTGTGATTGGTCACAGCTGATCACATGGTAAAGAGCTTCCGTCAGAGGCTCTTTAGCTGGATCGGAGGTGCGGTGTGTCAGAGTGACACACCAGACCGCAGATTGCCGCGCTGCATGACCCCCACGGACACAGGTTCGCGGGTTATCGTGCTGGACATCATATGACGCACCTGTCAGGATAACTGAACCACTTCCCAGCCCTCATTCTGCATATGGTGGAAGGGAAGTGGTTAAGGAATGTAAAAATATAATGGCCAATTTGGAGGAGTCTCCTCCTTTTTGGATCAGTTCTCTCAACAGTAATGCATAGAAACCTAAATATGGATATACACAGAATCATTGGGGCTGATTAACTTAAAATATAACTAAAGGCAAAAATTTGGATTAGATCCTGCTGTCAGGTTTTTATTGCTGGCTGTGCCCCCATTAGGGAGATTCACCCTGTCTATTTGTCCTGTTTACCATTATCATTGAAAGTGAAAGAAGATCCCAAATTTTGAGTTGTCCCCAGGAAAGTAATAGAAGGGAAATCTTCCAATGGGGGCACTAGTTCTGGTGACCTGAGGGGGTCCCCAATGGATTCTTTCAATTTGTAGGAATTTCCTCTCACTTCCTGTTTTGGCTATAGGACAGAAGCGAAGGGAGATCTCCCCAATGACAAAGCTGTCTTTTTTATTGGTGGAAGAAGGATATTTATATACACTATATTACCAAAAGTATTGGGACACCTGCCTTTAAACACACATCTTTAATGGCATCCCAGTCTTATTCCGTAGGGTTCAATATTGAGTTGGCCCACCCTTTGCAGCTATAACAGCTTCAAATCTTCTGGAAAGGCTGTCGGCAAGGTTTAGGAGGGTGTCTATGGGAATGTTTGACCATTCTTCTAGAAGCGCATTTGACAGTTCAGACACTGATATTGGACGGGAAGGCTTGGCTTGCAGTCTCCACTCTAATTCATTCCAAATGTGTTCTATCGACACAGGCAGCGCCACCGTAAGGCAGCTCAGGCAGATGCCTGAGGGTGCCAGGGGCAGTTAATTTCCATAGTCCTGGAGTCTTGCCGAATCCTGGAGCAGAGCCAAGTGCCGAAACAAGTTCCAGGACTTGGCTCCAGTCACTTGCCCGGCAGGAGCATGCTAGTATGGGCACCACTGTTACCCGTCCAACAGCTTGTGCAGGGTGTTTAGTGTCACACACGCTGCCTGGGATCTGCGCTCTGCACGGCACCCGGCATCTCTCCCCGCCCACCGGCCGCCTTTCACAGAGCGGACTGAAGTCGCAGTCTCCTCCTTCTCCGCTGTGATGTATACAGTACATAGACAAGAGGAGTCAGGGAGGAGGAGAGACATTGCCGAGCATACTCTGAGCTGATCTGAGGTCTGTGAGTATTACACACAATATGGATGACACTTGCGGGGGGGAGGGAGCAGAGGGAATACAGCAGCAAGATGAGGGAGAAAAGCTGGAAATAAATACTTGCAGTGATTCAGTGATGGGGGGCTAAGAGGGGGTGTTTTGAGAGGAGAGAGGACTTGTGCTAGGAGGGGACATACAGTAGCCAGTATAGTAGGACTTACATGGGCATGTGCACACCCTAATCACTATGCGCAGTGTTGATTCCCCCTATTACCAAGGCTTCTCCCTTTGTTGTCCCCCCCGTGCTTCCGGCTTCCCTCCTCTCCTCTCCTCCTGTGTCATTTGCCAGCCCCTTCCTTTTCTAAATGAACATAGTGAACACACTCACTAACTATGTCCATTCAAAACTCAAGCATAGTAAACTGTGTATATTATGCTTCAGTTTGTGAATGAACAGGAAGCCGCTCAGCACAGAGAACTTCCCATTCATTCACTGCACCGTGCAGCTAAGGCTGCAGAGAAAGGCATGTATGTTTGGGCTTTGGAGTGCATACTCTAATGTAATAGGCTGTGCACACCTATGAGGACATACAGTATCCTCTTAGCCCCCCGTCCCCCCAGAGATGCTGGCTTCTACAAAGGGGACAAACAAGCCACCTGGGACCCTGGGCCCACATTAGTGCCCCCCTGCCAGAAAAGTTAGAGGAGCCAAGTGGTGGAAGTTTTTTCTGCACTGGGCTCCAGGACTCACAATGAATCGCACAGGAACACACTGTATGTTTTTGTGTGATTCATATGCGTTCTAGGTGCATTGCAATTTCAGGCCATTCGTTTGAATGGGCTAAAATCATGCCAGACCGCACAAAGAGTTATAAGACACACAGGAAACAGATCACTTGGTACTACTGTACCATACAATCCAGCACATGCAAACCCATTACATTTGCGATCTGCAATTGGGGTGTCATTAAGTTAACACTGACCCCTATGGCAGATCGCAACTGGCCCTTAGTCTGGATTTGTGGGCTTTTGTTCTTATCTCAGGAAGATCCCCAAAAAAAAGCAGGACAGTTGGGAAGTTTTTTGGACTGATTTGTATTGGGGTGGGGGGGGGGGATTTGTACTGGGAAGGGGGATTTGAGTGTAAAGATTTACGACAGAACTGGGCAGCGGACTGGAGCTGGCGTTAGGGATTGGAGGGTGAAAGAGGATTTGTGCTGGGAGTGGATTTGGGGGTGGTGTATTTATGCTGGGACAAAGATTTTTGCTGGGAGGGGGTATTTAGGGGGTGGAAGAAGATTTGTTCTGGGAAAAGGATTTGTGTTGTTAGGGGGATTTGGGGGAGAGAATTTGTGCTACAAATGGAGAAAAAAATTACATTGGGAGGAAGATCTGTTCTAGAAGAGGGATTGGGTTTGGAGGGGATTTTTTGCTGGGAGAAGAAATTTAGGGGTATTTGTTGAGCAGCTGGGAAGGAGGATTGGGGGGAAAGAGGATTTATGCTGGA
>BLSH010195352.1:639053-655193 GCA_018402905.1 Glandirana rugosa
TCGTTCCAGGTATATCTGTACCTACTCGCTCAAACCCCACCTCCTTGAACTTACCGGACTGTACTAGAAGAGGGATTGGGTTTGGAGGGGATTTTTTGCTGGGAGAAGAAATTTAGGGGTATTTGTTGAGCAGCTGGGAAGGAGGATTGGGGGGAAAGAGGATTTATGCTGGAGTGATTTGGAGAGGGGAATTGGGTGAGAGCTACGTGCGCCGCAGGTCACTTCCTCCCTCAAGTGTCCCTCATTCTGAAGGTCAAAAGTTAGAGGGAATGCAGGTGGCAGGTAGGGGGGGCACCAAAATGCACCTTCGCCTGTGTAGACAAAAATCCTTGCACCGGTCCTCTCTATCGTGTTGATGTCAGGCCATTCAAGTTCCTCCACCCCAAACTCGCTCATCCATGTCTATATGGACCTTGCTTTGTGCATAGGTGCGCAGTCATATTGGAACAGGAAGGGGCCATCCCCAAACTGTTCCCACAAAGTTGGGAGCATGAAATTGTCCAAAACATCTTGGTATGCTGACGCCTTAAGAGTTCCCTTCACTGGAACTAAGGAGCCAAGACCAACCCCTGAAAAACAATTCCACAACATAATCCTCCCTCCATCATATGATTTGGACCAGTGCACAAAGCATACCCTAATGTAATAGGCTGTGCACACCTATGAGGACATACAGTATCCTCTTAGCCCCCCATCCCCCCAGAGATGCTGGCTTCTACAAAGGGGACAAACAAGCCACCTGGGACCCTGGGCCCACATTAGTGCCCCCCTGCCAGAAAAGTTAGAGGAGCCAAGTGGTGGAAGTTTTTTCTGCACTGGGCTCCAGGACTCACCATGAATCGCACAGGAACACACTGTATGTTTTTGTGTGATTCAACTTATAAAAGTTAAAGCTCGTGTGAAACAGGCCTTAAAAAGCCTTTTATGTTTTTGACTTTTCTGGCACAATTTTTGCATTCTTGCCTAACAGATGATAATATGTCACTGCTCCTGCAGTCTCTTGGGATCCCCATCCAATATTCAGGAGGCTGCAGGGGCAGGGACACAAAACAGCTGCAGGGCTGTGCTGGTGGCGTGTCATCGGGGGCCACCTGCAAGAACCCAGGAGAGACAGCCAGTTCCCAATGGTGTAGAAAGGGATGGTGGAACGGGACCAGGCCTGTGGCAGCGGAATATGTATCCTAAAAAAAACCCACTGCAGTATATTGTAGCACTCTCTGGCATGCCAGACACCTGCTGCTGTCAATCAAATCCAGTGACATGGGAGCAGGGGACAGTGCCGAGTCTCACTGTCTTTGTCAATGGACGCAACAGCGGGACTCGGGAGCGAGCATGCACAGGTTCCCCCATAGAAAGCAGTCTTCCATGGGGGCATCCGCCAAAGAGGAGGGGCCTGGAGTGTGGGGGGGGGGGAGAAAAAGAGGATCAGGGCTGCTCTGTGCAAAAGCATTGCACAGAACAGGCAAGTATAAAGAAGTGTGTTATTTTAATGAAAAAAAGGAAGCTTTAATACAACTTTAAAGGGACTGTTCAGCCACTAACTGTTAATTATATCATTCCCTCTGTCACATAAAAAGCTGCATCTTAGTGCCTGTGCTTTATAAAAAAAAATAGCAAATTTCTACCTGTTTTAACAGTGTCTTCCAGTGATCAGATGACTCCAGGCTCTCAGCTCTTCCCGTCTAATAGTGTGCAGGGCCGAGATTGCTCTGCTGATGTCAGCCAGGGAGGCGGAAGGAGAGGAGGAGAGAGCCTGGAGTCATCTTATCTCTGGAAGACACTGTTAAAACAGGTATAAATCGTTTTTTTTTATTATAAAGCACAGGCACTATGACACAGCCTTTTATGTGACAGAGGAGATGATATAAAGATCAGTTAGTTTTGAAGCAGTGGTGGGAGTAGCAGAGCGGTGCTAGTGAGAGCTGACCGGCAGGTAGGGGAGGGGGAGGAGGACAGACAGAGATAGGAGAGCTGCAGATAGCAGTGCATGATGGAGGCACGTACACTGACCACGGTGTCAGAGCTCAGCAGCCCTGATATATCATGGTCAGCGTACAGAGGGGAGGGTAGAAACTGGCAGGATCAGCCAGGTATTTCAGGTGATACAAGGGGCCAAAATACACTGCACAAGCACTGTTATTCATGCTTTAAGGGAACGGGATCCATTTTTTTGGGGAGTTAACAAACGCTTTAAGCAAGCTGCTAGCAGGCTTCAGCAGGCTTTCAACAACCTTCAAGTGAAGCTGAAGCCTGCTAGCAGCTTGTTTAAAGTGGGAATCAACCCTCCCAGTAGGATCTATGTTCAACGTTTACAAACTTGAGTTGAATGATACTTTTGCAGTGCCCTCTATGCTAGGTAGGTGTTTAGTGTAGATTTTTGCTAGGTGAGGCAAAATTTAGTCAGGCCTGACTTAAGTGCAGGCCTGATTGTTTGGATTCTGGGCTGGGAGTGGCTCAGGTAGGACTGGGTGATTCAAAAATTGTGTCATCAGAGCCTCCCACTTCTTTCCAGAGGCTTCTGGTGTTTCTGGAAAGAGAGATGGGAGGGGAGGGGAAGAAGGAAATGTGTATATTTATTTATTTATATACAGGACTGTATATCCACTTCAGCCCCGGAAGGATTTCCCCCTTTAGGACCAGAGCACTTTTTGCGATTCGGCACTGCGTCGCTTTAACTGACAATTGCGCAGTCGTGCGGCGTTGTACCCAAAAGAAATTTGCGTCCTTTTTTTCCCACAAATAGAGATTTCTTTTGGTGGTATTTGATCACCTCTGCGTCATTTCTGATCACCGCTATAAACAAAAAAAGAGCGATAATTTTGCAAAAAAAAAACAGTTTTTCTTACTTTTTACTAAAATACAAATCCAAAAAAAAATATATATAAAAAAATGTTTTTTTTTCATCGGTTTTGGCTGATTTATATTCTTCCTCATATTTTTGTTAAAAAAAAAATGCAATCGGCGTTTATTGATTGGTTTGCGCAAAAGTTGCCATGTTTACGGATGATGAGAATTAATTTCTGGGGTTTTTTATTTATTTATTTATTTATTATTAGTAATGGCTGCGATTTTTAGTGGTACTGCGATATTTCGGCGGACATGTTGGACCATTGTGACACTTTTTAGGGACCATTGGCATTTATACAGCGATCAGTGCTATAAAATGCACTGATTACTGTGTAAATGACATTGGCAGTGAAGGGGTTAACCTGCAGGGAGAGATCTAGGGGTTAACAGTGTTCCCTAGGCGTGTTCTAACTGTGGGGGGGCTGGGCTAACTTGGGCATAAGAGATCTAACTGATCCCAGTGACAGGGATCAGTAGATCTCCTATGCCCGCACTGACAGAGCGGGGAACCGCTGTGTTTACATTGGTGATTCCCCGCTCTTTGGCTCTGGCAGCTCATCGCGGCTCGCTGGCGAACATCGGGTCTGCCCGAGCCGCGGGCACACTCCTCTGGAGTACAGCAGGCACTGTAAATTAACGCAGATTTGCGGAGCGGCAGCTAGGGGAGCTGCCACTCCGCAAATCAGCGTTTATTTGCGGCGACTCGCGGGACGCATCCACACTGCCACCGTAAATATACGGTAAGCAGTGTGGAAGTGGATATAGTGTGCAGAAAGTCAGTGCTGGAGGAAGATGAAGAAGTGTACAGAAGTGTATATAGAGGTCCCATGTACAGAACTGTTCAATTCTTGGGCATCCCATAATCATCCCTACCCCATCCAAGTTCAAATCCTCTAATAAATAAAACAAAATAAAATCACCGGCCTGTTCCTGACTCTGGATGCAGTATGGATGTCATTGAGGGCCAGTGTTGCCAACCGGCAGTAAATTTACTGACAGTTTGTAAAAATCAGTGATTTTTACAACTGTTTATAAATATCAGGGTCTGATAATTTGTCATGCTGTGCTGACTTTTTAAGTGTAAACCGGGCAAACTACTTGATATGGATATTGTCAGTGTTTCCATGTTGTGTTTAAATATCAATTGTCTTAGTTTTTAATAGGAGTTCAGTTATTTTTCAGGTTGCCAGTAAAAAATGTGTTCCGCCAGTAAATTTTAAATATGTTGCCAGTAAATAATGCTGCGGGAGGTTGGCAACACTGTTGAGGGCGTGTGAAACTGGCCTAATACTGCAAATGGTTTCAGGAAGGAAAAGTTCATTTTGGAAGTGAAGGTTGCTTTAATGTAGTAAAGTTCCTCCAACTCCAATCCAGAAACATTTGCATACAAGTTGACTCTATCACTTATTTAATACAAGTTTCCTTGCAAATGAACGTGAATCTATAGTCAAACCTTGTTTGGATGGAAAGGGGAAGGATAGAACTCTTGTCAGTTTTTACTTCCATCGGAGGCTGGGGAGATCTCTCTCATGTGGCCCTGATAGCAGTAAAACTGGACAGTTGTTCTAATTTTTCCCCATCCTATTCAAAACTAAAAAGAAAAGTTTGGGGTATAGATTTACTCTAATACCCCCCCCCCCCCTTGCCTGTGCCAACTATTCTGTCTTTAAGCTAAAAAATTTTCAACATCCAATACTTCCAAGAGTGCTGAGTGCTTAGTCACCCCCTCTGCATTCTGAGTTTCCTTCCACCAGCTCCTACGTCACTGCAGGATACAGTATTGCTGTAGAGGTCAGCATAAGAAACCACAGCGGAAAACCAGGCAACCAACACACCCAAAAGTATGCCAAATGTTGAAAATGTTTCAGCTAGCGTAGTTCCTGAATTCGGTGGAAATCGGTGGCAGAGGTGGTGGGAAGGGTGAGTATTTACTTTGAAGGGAAACTATTTGTTAAAGCTGATGTGAATGTACAATATACCGCAGGGCTCAAAACTTCAAGTCCTGAACTACTAGCCAGGCCTTAAAGGTTACTCACCACCAGTCGCCCCACCCAACCCCTACCGTGCCCCACACCTAATCCCGCCCCTATACACACCCTCATAAATTCTCATGAAATTACAATTAAATGTTTTATGCAGAATTAAGTTACACAAATAAATATTAACAACAACTTTTATCAGTGCCCATTAGTGCAGCCTCACATGTGCCCACAATTGCAGCCTCACCTGTGCCCACCATTGCAGCCTTACCCGTGTCCACTATTGCAGCCTCACCTGTGCCCACCATTGTAGTCTCACCTGTGCCCACCATTGTAGCCTCACTCACCTGTGCCCACCATAATAGCCTCACCAGTGTCCACGATTGCAGGCTCACCTGTGTCCACAGCCTCACCTGTGCCCACGATTGCAGCCTCACCTGTGCCCACCATTGTAGCCTCACCTGTGCCCACCATTGTAGCCTCACTCACCTGTGCCCACCATAATAGCCTCACCAGTGTCCACGATTGCAGCCTCACCTGTGCCCACAGCCTCACCTGTGCCCACCATTGTAGCCTCACCTGTGCTCACCATTGTAGCCTCACCTGTGCCCACAATTGCAGCCTCACCTGTGCCCACCATTGCAGCCTCACCTGTGCCCACCATTGCAGCCTCACCTGTGCCCACCATTGTATCCTCATCTGTGCCCACCATTGTAGCCTCACCTGTGCCCACCATTGTATCCTCATCTGTGCCCACCATTGTAGCCTCACCTGTGCCCACCATTGTAGCCTCACCTGTGCCCACCATTGCAGCCTCACCTGTGCCCACCATTGCAGCCTCACCTGTGCCCACCATTGTATCCTCATCTGTGCCCACCATTGCAGCCTCACCTGTGCCCACCATTGTATCCTGGACCGGGACACAAAGCTGATGACAGACTGTCCACACGCTCAGCACCACGTCACTTCCGGGTCACCAAACAGGAAATGCTCGCGTTCGGATCATTCATGATCCCTCATCAGGCAAATTGGAGGTGACGTGGTGCTGAGCGTGTGGACAGTCTGTCATCAGCTTTGTGTCCCGGTTTGCGCTGGAAGCCAACAGCACGACGGGCATCAGCTCCTTCTCCACGCCTGCCTGCACACCATCTGGCGATCCGCGGATGATCCTTTCTGTGTTTTTATCCGATCGTTTATGTGAGTGTATATTTACCTATACCCTTTATCATTAAAGAAGGTATTGCACTTAGAGGCGCTGCTCTCTTGTTTATGTGACAGTTGGACGCTAACTGACAATTTTGGGAACTGGTGACACTGATACAGTGATCAGTGCTAAAATATGCACTGTCACTGTACTAATGACACTGGCTGGGAAGGGATTAAACATCAGGGGCGATCAATGGGTTAACCGTGTGCCTAGCTAGTGTGTTTGTGCACTTTGTGGGAGGTGCCTTTACTAGAGGAAGCCATTGATCAATGTCCCTACTTTGTAGGAACACAGGATCCATGCCTTCCCTACTGACAGAACAGCAATCTGCGTTGTTTACATAGGCAGATTGCCTTTCTGTCTCTGTCCTGGATGATTGGCAGATGCCGGCGGACATCATGTCCGCAGTACCCGCCACTGGGTTCCCGCTGTGTATAATCACAGTGGGAGCAGGTTGCCGGTGGTGCACAAGGGTGCCCCACATCTGGAAGTGTCGGATCATGTACTAGGTACATGTTAAGGTACAGCAGTGCCACCTTGCCGCCGTATAAGTGAGTTATACAGACGGCAAGGTTTGTTGTATAATTCTCCTTTAAGAGGGTGTGGCAGGAGGTGTGTCCTATGCCTACATACATTTGCTAATAGGTGTCCCTTGTTCCCATCTCAAAAAGTTGGGAGGTATGTATTACCTTGTAAATGAAATGGTGACATTATTGCTGCCTGTGCAGTGAACAGAGCTGTGGGAGGAGCCTAGATCAACCCAATAGAAGACCAATCACCCTGCACAAGGAGAGTGTGCAGCGGTGAGCGGTCTTTATTACAGGAAGCTCCTACACAGAGGCAAAGTTTCACACTGGATTACTGCAAAAATCTGGAGGAAATACACAAAGCACACCAAGATTCAAGTAAGAATGCACATGACACTTGTATTCAGATAATATTTGCTTTTAATAACTTTTAAACTAGTGACAGAGCCACTGTAAACCGAACTCTGGACAATCATGGCACTTCCCTTCCAGTACTTCTGGTGTCATTCCTCTGATCTCTAGCTGAGCAGTCAAACACATAACATTATTTGACTTTTAGGAGAGCATTTTCAAATGTATATTTTTTTTTAACAGTGCACCAGTGCGTTGCCATGCATTATAATGTGTTGCAAGGCATTTGCATTGACAAGAGGCATTGGGGTGCCCCTAAAAATGAAAAACATCACAGTGAACCAATGGGCAACACAGACATTCCCACGGTGCAAATACCTGTATATGCAAACTGTCTTACCTGGAGAAAAAAATTAGAATTGTAGTCAGCCTGTTTTTTTTAATCCAGGCTCCTGGCCAGAATGCAGATTGTAATCTGTTTTGCACTGTTCTACTCTACATTGTTATTTTTGCCAGAAGGTAGGGGTTGTACTAACATAATCTTTATAGGGTGCATGTATAAAAAAACATAGTTGAATGAATGCCAAAAGCATGTGCCCAGCCATCACAAATGCTGACTGTATTTTGCTTAATATGTTGATTTCCAGTGATAATCCGCTCCGTCTAGTCTCAATCAGGAAAATACCTTAATATGGCCACTAGGTGGAATTTATGATCATGGGAAATCAACATCCTAAGAAAAATACAGTCAGAATTTGTGATGGCTGGGAAAATGCTTGTGGCATTCGTCGGCCAAATAGACCCTTAGGGTTTATGTACACGGGACGTTTTAAAAACGGCAACACTACAGCAGTGCTAAAAACTGCAGTTTTTTTCGGGTTTAGCTGCGTTTTCACATTAGCGTTATTGCGTGTTTTCCTGCGTTTTTTGGTGTTAACGTTTTTGGGCGTTTTTCATCAAAAACCTAAAAACGTCAAACATGGCTACACGCGTTTAGACGCGTTTTTCGTTTTTACTGCTCCTGGAAGCACAGGCTGTCGTTTTTTTCTATTGCCCCTAAACTAGGGTTGCCACATCATCCCTTTAATCTAGGACACATATTAATTAAACAGGTTCTGTGGCTGATTAAGGTGGTAATTAAACTCACTTGGTGCCTTATCTACATTAAATTAGCCTCAAAACCTGTGCAATTCATATGTGTCCTGGATTAAAGGGATGATGTGGCAACCCTACCCTAAACGCTTATGCCTCCAAACGCCTCTGACAGTTTAGGTGTGTATGGTCCCATAGGCTAACATGGAGGGGTTTTTAGAGGCAGTTAAAAAAAAAGTCAAACGTCCCTAACAGCAGCTGTAACAAACGTCCTATGTGCATGAGCCCTTACGTGTATGAGGGCTGCCATTGTAGACATCCCACTGAAAATACTAATTGTTTAGAAGCCTCTAGCACAGTGGTTCTCAACTCCAGTCCTCAGGACCCACTAACAGGCCAGATTTTAAGTATTACCTTGGTGAGATGCAGGCTAGAATACTGCAATCACTGAGCAGCAAATTGTATATCACCTGTGATGTATTTCAGTTATCCTGCAAACCTGGCCTGTTAGTGGGTCCTGAGGACAGGAGTTGAGAACCACTGATCTAGCATCAACATTTTAGGAGACTATTTACTTTACAAGTATACCAATCAGGAAAATGAGCATAAAGTCAAAATTTCTGAACTGCATACTTGTTTCCAGGTCAGTTATTTATGGAATGCTGAAACCGTTGGAACAGAAAGACAGCTATACAGCTAGTATTATGAGACACTGGTAGCACTGGCAACCTTTATACTCCTTTTGCACAATTTTTTTAAACATGGTATAACTAATCTGTAAATACAAAGTGTAATATGTATTTTTAAAACATGGCATAACCAGGGTGGATTTTATTTAAATAAAATCAATTTAAATCACAATTTAAATCATGATAAATCACTAGTAAAAAGGCTTGATTTATATCATAATTAAAGTTGAACTTTGGGGTGTCCGTGACCCGGACCTGAACCCGGACATTTGAAAATAAAGTTCGGGTTCGAGTTCTGGGTTCGGGTATTTGATCACGAATGTTGAATAGCTGCAGGGCAGCCAATCAACAAGCGTTTCACTGGTTTTCCCTAGAAGCCATCACAGCCATGCCTACTAATGGCATGGCTGCGATTGGCCAGTGCATCATGTGACCCAGCCTCTATATGAAGCTGGAGTCACTTAGTGCTGCATGTCACATGCTCTCTGGGTAGTGTAGGGAGAGGATGCTGCCAGTGCTGTGAGGGACAGATTGCAGATAGATAGATAGGTAGAGATTACTACTACTACTGCTTTTATGGACAGATTGCAGATCTCATCCTGCATTACAGAACGATCTGACTGGACTAGGTAGAGTTTACTGCTTAGAGGGACAGATTATTGTTCTAAAATCATTTTGCAGCCCTCTAGCACTTTCCAGGACTCTATTACAGTCATTTTTGTGCCGAAAAGTTCGGGTCCCCATTGAATTCAATGGGGTTCGGGGTAAAGTTCGGGTCAAGTTCGGTACTGAACCCGGACTTTTTTCCGAAGTTCGGCCGAACACACCGAACCCGAACATCCATGGGTTCGCTCAACTATAATCATAATTTTTAAAGAGCAACTGTCACCTCTGTCCCACAGCAGCTCCTCCTCTGACCCGCTGTTGACTCACCGACACTCCCATTCACTTTAATGGGATGGCTGGTGATGCGGCAGTGACACAACAAGGTGAGGGACGCAGGTGAGTGGATGCCCGCTAACAGGGGCTGCCATGATGGATCTGAAATGACAGGAGCTCTTTAAATGTAAGGACTTATTCTTGCTGGTAGTTGGAATCTTTAATGTTTGCAAACAAAATGAAGGTTCCCTATTTAGAATAATATGCTGTCAGGTTAGTAAAACGGCGATATCAGAACCGATTCAGTCATACAGTTTGTAGTGTACATAGATTTGCAAAACAATGGGATAAAGAAATATTCCTGAACTTTATTTTACATCATGGTTACTGTGAAATTGTGTGAATGCATCAATGCAGTGCATGTTATCTCAGTTTACAGAGCTTGGATTGATTGAATGAGTTTACCAAAAATGTAAATATTGCAGAATATACAGCCATGCTACATAACTAAGCTCCATTTCATGCTGAATAAACTAAATTATTAATGTATCCTCAATAGAAAACTATCTTTAGATAGATCTTTACTCCAAAAGCAGTTTATTAAAATAAATTTGATAAGAATCAAAAAAGTCAGATTTAAATAAAAAAAATCAGTTTTAAATCAAAAAATCCGATTTTTTTTTTTGATTATTTAAAAAAAAATCATCAATTTTTATCTACCTTGGGTATAACTAATCTGTAAATACAAAGTGTAATATGTATTTTAAAAAATCCTTATGAAACTAAACCAGATTTTTATGATTATGTTATGTTTATGTATGTTTCAATCTGTCTTTTAAAATCTATTTAACAGCATCAGAGAGCACCAAACCTGCGCTCACTACGTGGTCCCTTGGCCTCACGCATGGTATGTCTTTGACCCAGTCTGCTAACAGACTTATCTTCTTACCACTAAACTTCTGGAACACACACACACAGATAAAAAACATTTATGAAAGCCGTATTACCTACCAAACTGTATATCTGCCCAGCTAGTCCTCAGACATACACAGCTCTGTTGTACAATGCCGTCCTGTCTGGTGAGGCCAGAGGCCTGATTTTTCTCTGCTGCAGCTTGAAAACACTTACAGATTTTGCATTGCTTCCTGCCTACCCACCAGTCAGTGACTGGACAGTGAAAGGAGAAGCAGCACACTAATAAGCTCACCTCTATATCACTCTGTTCTTTTTTCCTATCACATGTCCATTGTTAACACATTTGTGCTGCTTCTCCCTCAGTCAGTCAGAGCTCTACTGTACAGGGACTGAAACCAAGTGAAATTCAGGGGCTTGTATCTTGTCTGTCTGAAGTTTAGCTTTAAAGTAATTGTAAAGTCTCATTTTTTCTATTTAAATAACAAACATGTTATACTTTCTTCCTCTGTGCAATTGGTTTGCACAGAGCAGCCTCCTCTTCTCAGGTCCCTGGCTGGAGCTCCTGGTCCCTCCCTTCTGTTGCATGCCCCAACAGCAAGCAGTTTGCTATGGGAGCACCTGAGCCCAGCTGCAACTCCATGTATCCATTCAGACATGGAGCTGCGGTTTGACCCTGCCCCCCTCTCTCCTGATTGGCTAACTGAGCCAATGGCATTGTTGCTGTGTCTCAGCTAATCAAGAGGGAGAGTACCGGACGGCTGAGGCACTCATGGACATCGCTGGATAGATAGGGCTCAGGTAAGTATTGGGGAGGCTGCTACACACGGAAAGCTTTTTATTTTAATGCATGGAATGCATTAAGATAAAAAAACTTCTGCCTTTACAACCCCTTTAAGTTTAAACATTTGTGATCATTTTTTTTTTTTAACTAAAACTCCTGTGTTTTTAACCACTTGTATATTAGCCTATAATACCCCTTTGTTACCAGGCCAATTCATTTTGCATAATTTTTTTGAGTTTTCTTTTGGTGTTATTTAATAACCAGTTTGTTTTATCGAAAAATGAAAAGTCTAACAATTAAAAAAAAAATGCCAGGATAGTATTAAAAACACGTTTTGGAAAGTAGACAGCCCAAGGTGACCTCATTTTTTTTTTTGCCACAATTTTTGGGAATGAAAAAACATTTTGGTATTGATGGGGTTAAACATGAACTTGGTATTGGTGCGCTAGATACATGAATGTTATATACAGAGGAAGCACTGTAATATGAATTTGTTTTGTCTGTTGTGGTCTTACAGCAGCACAATGCGTTTGTTAGGGTGTTCCCCCCAAATATATTGTTTATATACAGAGGCAAGTGAAGGGGTTAATGTAGGGCCACACTAACGTAGGGGCTATTAGAGCTGCAGCTCCAGACTGACCATTCGGGGCCGGTAGGGGGCTCCAAGAGAGGCTCCTGGTACCTCCTGACAGTCGGGTGTGATTGGTCTCCTTGTATGGCTGTCCATGAAGCAGCTGAAAGTTGCTTCTCCTCTTCTCCCTCCCGCTGTCTTTTTGGAACCCACACTACCCAAACAAAATTGACGTCCTTTTTTCCCCATAAATAGAGCCTTCTTTTGGTGATATTTGATCACCTCTGCGGTTTTTCTTTTTTGTAATAAACAACTATAAACAAAAAAAGACCGACAATTTTGACAAAAAAACAATTTTTTTACTTTTTGCTATAATCAATATACAAAAAAAAAATCAAAATTGCAATAGACATATATTGATTGGTTTGCGCAAAAGTTATCACGTCTACAAACTATGGGATAGAATTAGGGACTTTTATTTTATTTTTTTTTTACTACTAATGGCGATGATCTGTGAATTTTAGCAGGACTGCAAAATTGCGACGGACAAATCTGACCCCAAATGACACTATTTGGGGACCACTGACATTATTACATTGATCAGTGCTATAAAAATGCATTGATCAATGTAAAAATGACACTGACAGGGAAGGGGTTAACACTAGGGGGCAATCAAGGGGTTAACTGTGTTCCCTCACTGTGTTCTAACTGTAGGGGTGATGGGCTAGCAGGGACATGGCAGAGATCACTGTTTACGATTACTGGGAACAGAAGATCTCAGACATGTCCCCTGTCATAATAGGGATATGCCTTGTTTACAAAGGCAGATCCCTGTTCCGCCTCTGTAACAGGCGATCGTGGATCGCCGGCACACATCGAGTCCACCGGACCCACAGGCACGCTCCCACTCGTGCATGAACTGGCGTACAGCTATGGCGATTTGCGCAGGAGAGCCGACCATCCACCGTCAAACGACGCCGGCTGGTCAGCAAGTGATTAAGAAAATACTCACACCATCCACTGCCCTACTGACACTATCCACTGTGATTTTAGCTGCTGGAGGGAGAGACACAGACACAGTGCATCGTTCTGTAATTGTCCTCCCATACCACCGCAGCGATCCCTCTCCTTGTGCTGCCCACATCTGATTCCCCCCGTGTCCATTCATAACTGAGCATAGTAAACTGTGTTCATTCATCTTCAGTGCAGCTGAGGATACAGAGAAAGGAACTGAAGAAACCGTGTCCTCAATTACTTTCCCTGTTTCAAAGGTGATATGTTGACCCCTGATACTTCATCCAAGCCCCCCCCAATGCACTGTAAAAAAAAAAAAAATAGTAAATGTAACCAAGCATTTTTAAAAAATATTTTTTTTAAATTGTAAAAAAAAAAGTTGAAATTCTAAATTGAAAAAGTAATTCTAAAAAATGCTTATTTTTGGAATTTGGTGGGGCCTGCCAAGTAGACTATATGGGGCCCCGTGATTTCTAAAAGGTTTAAAAAGATTATCCCTATTTTACTGAAACAGAATGAATGAATCTGCAGCTGTTGATCCATTCAGTGTTCCCCCATTAAATACTGTACATGATCTCTCTCCTTGCTTGTTGTATGAGGAATCAACACTGTAAACAATACCAAGTGATCGCTGTGATGACTAATCAGGGTAATCACATGGTACCCAGCCTCTTTGATCAGCTCAGTACTGTGTGTGACAATGATTACTGGGTGGATTGTATGCCCAGCAGCTATTTATGTAGTGCAATTTATAATCATCACTTGGTAAATATAGGGTCGCTGATCCACCCAATAAAGACTTACCCTGGTAGAAAAGGCTTTAAGCTAATGGTTTGTTTATTTTGTTGTTTTGATCTGATTTTGACATTTTCATAATCATACTTCATATCCATGTATAAAGGGTCTTCCTTTAGAGTCTTCGTGTATATTATTAGACTGGTCATCTTAACTGCATAAAAATCAGTTACAGTACAATCCAACCAAAAATATTATACTGCTTTCACAATGCATATAACAAAACCATGTCTATAGATTTGAGATAAAATAGAAAGGAACAAAAAAGAAAAAAATGAACATTGACTAATATTTTATTGTAATTTTAATTAATGACATTTATTTTTAATTTTCCTTGTTTTATCTTTTAAATATTTGAATTTAGCCCCAGACTATAAACATCCAGAATATAGGAACTTTTCCAGCACATTCTCTACTGCGATGATTCCAGGCACCTCAAATGGACAACAGGTTGGTGCATGAGCAAGTCAGAAAGCTGCACTACCAGCAAAGGTTTTCAGTGGTTTACCCAGGAATGCCCAGTTAAAGTGGAACTTTAGTCAGAAATTAAGTCCTGCTTAGATCACTTCATGCTGGCCCCTTTTGCGGGTATAGCTATGTAAAGCATTAAAAATAAGTGCCTATACTGTTTAAAATCCAGTAATACTCAGCCTGTTCTGCAGATGCTCATTTGCTCTCTATTTTTGACACTGTATAGAGGCCGATCTGCTGACAACCTAAAGATTTATTGCTGTTCAGGGGTTCTGGCTTTCAGCAAAATGGCAGCCACAAGCAAGAATATACAGGAACAATGCTGGATGCAATTTACAGTACACACTAATTTTATTAATCTGGAATGTACTGTATGTTCCTTGCTAAAGAACATTATTTTTTAATCAAGCTGTTATGGGAAAAAAGTTTCACTTTAAGATAAATGTATTTCTAAAAAAATCAACCCTAACTGCCCCTATTCCCCTCCTCTTTCTTTCTATACACCCCTTCATTTACCTCAGCCTAGGCAGGGACAGGGCTTAGGGTTGCCACCTCATCGCTTTAAACCCTGAACACATATGAATTACACAGGTTCTGTGGCTGATTTAATGCAGGTAAGGCACCAAGTGAGTTTAATTACCACCTTAATCAGCCACAGAACCTGGGTAATTAATATGTGTTCGGGTTTAAAGGGATGAGGTGGCAACCCTAATGGGGCTTTATTACTCTTCTGAGCTGCAGGGATGCAGTGCTACACATGCACAGCTTTTTACCAAAAAAGCTATCTTCTTTCAAGCCACCAGGCTGCAGAGTTTTCCATTGGGGCTAACGCATGTGCAGTACTAAGCAGACCTTCCAGCTTACAAGAAGATTGGAGCACCATCTAGCTGCAAGTCAAGAGTTCTTTGAGATTTAAGGGGTATAAACTAGAAGTGGGTTGTATGGCTACTGGGCCTTCACCTCTTAGACATAGATTTGGTATTGCACTAAAATTATGTATCAAAGTATTGCAACTGATACCCTCGCTTTGCATCTATATACCTATTGTCCTTGCACAGTGTCCTTTGGAGGCTTTGTCCACAATCCAGACCAAAAACAAATAAAAAACTCCCAATAGAGTCCTACTGTTTAAAACCATTTGTTCAAAAACTAAAAACAAATGCACTCACATTTTCAAACATTAAATCAGCAACTGTCAAAGCTCCTCAATACCAACACCGCTCCAGGGTGGTCACTAGTACTCATTCATTCCTCTTTCCTGTCATGCATGTATGCACACAAACTGACCCTGCTGACAGGTGGCTGCTGCATATCTTTCTCCTTCTTTACCAGCCCCAGAGAACCCAGCAAATCTTGGCAGTAATGTGAGCAGACTGACAGTCAGCGTGGATAGGAACCTTCCAATGTGTTTCGTCCACTGGACGTTGTCAAGTGGTTGGTAAAGTGGGAGAGAGATCTGCTGTGGCCGCCTGTTAGCGGATCAGTTTTGTGCACATAAGCATGATCGGAAAGGGGAGTGACGAGCCAAGAATGCTATGGGTATTGGCAGATGCTGAATTAAAGTGGTTGTAAACCTCAGACATGAAATATGAACAAAGCATATCCCTTTACAGGGAGTGCAGAATTATTAGGCAAGTTGTAATTTTGAGGAATAATTTTATTATTGAACAACAACCATGTTCTCAATGATTCCAAAAACTCATTAATATCAAAGCTGAATATTTTTGGAAGTAGTTTTTAGTTTTTTTTTAGTTGTAGCTATTTTAGGAGGATATCTGTGTGTGCAGGTGACTATTACTGTGCATAATTATTAGGCAACTTAACAAAAAACAAATATATACCCATTTCAATTATTTATTTTCAGCAGTGAAACCAATATAACATCTCAAAATTCAAAAATATACATTTCTGACATTCAAAAACAAAACAAAAACAAATCAGTGACCAATATAGCCACCTTTCTTTGCAAGGACACTCAAAAGCCTGCCATCCATGGATTCTGTCAGTGTTTTGATCTGTTCA
>BLSH010195352.1:656072-672687 GCA_018402905.1 Glandirana rugosa
CACAGTCATTTTGAACAGTTTCAATAAGTACGACTATCGTTTCCTTACCTCGTCGTCCGTCTTTACTATTAAGGGTGACCTACTATAGTCGTACTTATTGAACAGTTTCAATAAGTACGACTATCGTCTCTTTACCTCGTCGTCCGTCTTTACTATTAATAGCGAAAATTAACTCTGTTCATATTTCCATATTAACTCTGTTCATATTTTGATATGTGACACACGTCTTAATAATCCGTTTACTCATAAAACTGGTGTAGTAGGAGAAATACGTACAACAGAATGAGGTTCGACATATCCGAGCTTTCGGATGATGGTTAATTCGTATAATCCACTACACGTAGAGTCATTACTCTTCCTCGGTAGTAGGCTTTCGAGCCTATACAGCTTGGAGTAAGACAACATGCATAAAGAGGATGATGTGGTCAAAATACTCATTTGCCTAATAATTCTGCACACAGTGTATAGTTTTATACTTGTCTCAATTATACCTTTATACTTGTCTCAATTAAAAGCGATAATTATCATTTCTGCCTGCTGCTCCATTTCTCTGCTATCAGCATGAATAACTTTGACAAGTTATTCATGCTGATATCATCCAGTGGGAATTATCATTTCTGCCTGCTGCTCCATTCCTTTGCTATCAGCATGAATAACTTTGACAAGTTTTACTGACACCAAGAGAAAAAAAAGGTGACAGAGGAGGGATCTCCAGCTGACTCACAGCTTCAGCTCTGTTCCTGTGTACTGTGTGATCGGGGTGTGTCCCGTCCCTCCAATCAGCTGTCAGAGCTCTCCTCACTGAGATCTGCAGAGTGTAATTTCAGCTCTCTGCCTCCTTTTTTTCTGACAGCTCAGGCAAGCTTTATAAATTCTTGACTTTGAAAGGATGTAGAGAAGAGAAAACTGCAGATAAACAGGTATAGCTTATGTAGGATTTGTTTAATCTCTGTGTATCACCTGAGGCCAGCCACTTCACTGGCTATATGTACGGGTTTACAACCACTTTAAAGTCCAACTGTGGGCAAATACAATGTTATCTCTTCAAAGAAGCTGTGCCTGCAGTGCAAGGGTAATTGCTCATTTATATACTTACCCAGTCCTCCGCTCCTCCTTGCACCTAGACCAATCAATGCAGCTCCTGAACCCCCATGCATGCTCTAGCAGTCTGAGGTCCTGACATCATCAAGACTAGAGCAAGGGCCATAGCCCTGACCTGGACATGAGGATTACAAGGGATAGTCCACTGCCAGATCATAGGGGAGCGCCACCCGCTGGGGGAGTGGAGAATTAGGTACATTTTTTTCTGCCCGGAGTTGGACTTTAAAGTTTGAAAATGTGAGTGCAGTTTTTTTATTACATGGTTTTAAATGGTATCACACAATTGGGAGTTTTTTTTTATTTTTTGGTCCATTTATGGGAGGAAATGCTTTTTGAGACCTTATTATGTGTAATGTCATGGATTTCTGGTGAATGATTCTGGCATATACTTGGCACGTGGGAACATTTTCACAGCTGTATTTAGCATTTTTCTCTAGAAATTGATAGCATATAATTATACATGTATATTCTTTATAATTAATTTGTCATGTATTTCAGCAAATGGTTCAGATAGAAGAGGATCTGAACAGTGGCCATCTTAACCCAATTATTGCTGGAGTTGTGGTCCTTATTATTCTGTTGGTGTCTATGATGGGACTTCTGTTTATTTGTAAGTGATTCAAATGGTTGATTTTTTTGTGTCATTGTGCTAGTTTGATTAGTTTGATGTAATAAAATAAAATTCTAAATATTGGAATAAATGCATATTACAATAAGGGAGCCAGGTTCTAAAGCCTAAATTGTATGTTAAGGCAAATGTTTCGTTTTTATGTAAGGGATAGAGGGTCCCCACTGGGAAAAAGTGAGAGTAAATCGAAATTTTAGAAATGCCACTAAAACAAGAGATGAGGGGAAATCTTTCAATGAAGATACTTGTTGTAAGAGGGGATTCCTTTTATTTCCTTTTTTCATCTCCAGTACAGGAAGTAAAGGAAAATTATCCAGCAGGGCACAGACAGATAACCTGATAGGGGTTTTACCCTAAAAAACAAAAAGATGTGGCTATACACTCTAGGAAAATATATTGCTTTGTGGCAATTTGTTTAGGTTAGTCCAAAGTGTACAAATTGATGTTACGTATCATTTTTAATATTCAAATAAAAGTTTAACGGAAAAAATATCACAGGATACATCCTTGATATAAAGATTGTAATGCATGTTGGATCTTCTTAAAAACAAATCCAGCACTATCTGCCTGGTTGTTAGCAGCCTGTGTATAACTGACTAAATAAGATAATACTTCTGAATCAATTAAGAGAACCTCAAAGGATAAATATTACATATGCGATTACCTGATTAAAAAATACTAAACATTTATTTGTTTGTATTTCATTTTTTATTACTTAAAATAATTATCTAATTCTCTAAGAATGTCTTATCTCTAAACACCAGTTGTGTTGGGACTGCACTGGGCAACTCAGTCCCAGTGCCCACTGTAGCTTAGCACAAGATAAGCCTTGTTTCTTATGATGCCAGTACTTTTTTTCAGCGTTGCAATGCAAAATGCTAAATTGCATTGTCGCTGTGTAAATAAAACATGTGGCATTTCAATAAACGTCTAACAAATAATAAGTAAAAAAAAAAGTGAATCATGTGATGTGCCAGGATTGGAGCATCGGCACTGTTTACCCACAGTGCATGCCAGTTACCATGCGCTCAGCACGGAGTTCAGGTGTAAATGAGCCCTTATTCACATGTAAACATGTGCAATTAGTTTTGGCCCGAATACAAATTCAGACAAGTTTTTGGTGATTCGGAAGTATCCGAATCTCCGAATTAAATAGTATTGAATAGTAACGGATTTTGTTGAAATCCATTAAAATTTGTTTAGTTAATTTGTTTTCTAACAAATTTCAACTTTTCTAATTCTGTGTGAAGTATAGCTGGTTCTTAAGCAGCGGGCCAGGAAGCCGGCCGGTTGTGTCCTTAACAACCATGACTCATCATCTGTCAGCTGGCTTCCCCACTGACAGATGAATGTAAAGAAAAGAATGCCGACATTGCCCAGCATTCTTAAAATGGGGGTGAAGGTCCCCCCCAGTCCATACCAGACCCCATGCCAAACTTAAAAAAAAAAACAGCATGAGCTCACCCCCAAAATCAATAACAGCCCCATATCCGGGCATGCAGCCCCACAGGTCAGGAAAGGGGGGGGGGGGACGAGCGAGCGCTGCCCCCCTCCTGAACCATACCAGGCTAGATGCCCTCAACATGGGGGGAGGGTGCTTTGGGGCGGGGGGCTCTGCCCCCACCCCAAAGCACCTTGTCCCCATGTTGATGGGGAAAAGGGTCTCATCTCCACAACCGTGGCTGGTGGTTGTGGAGGTCTGCGGGCAGGGAACTTATCAGAATCTGGAAACCCCCTTAAATGAGGTGGCCCCCAGATCCTGCCCCCCCATGTAAATGAGTATCGGTTACATAGTACCCTTACCCATTCACCAAAAAAGTATCAAAAAGTAATAAAAACAAGAGACAAGTCAATCACGCTGACCACCGACCTGCAAAAATAAAAAATAAAAAGACACTATCGCCATCAGCCTACTACATGCTCCTCCGTTTGACAGTACTTATATAGGTAGGGAACAGGGCCATCTGTCTACATCACCTGGTGGCACTTCCCCTTCTGTCAAAGGAGAAGCCTGTAGTAGGCAGATGGCCTCTGCGACAGCGAGAGCAGCGTGATTGACGATTGATCTACATCGGGGGGACACTGTTTTTTTATTTTATAATAAAGGATTTGTCAAAAATTGTCTCTGTGTTTTTATTACTTTTTGACGCTTTTTTGGTGAATGGGTAGGGGTACTATGTACCCGATACTTGTTTACATGGGGGGTGGGATCTGGGGGCCACCTTGTTAAAGGTGGCTTCCAGATTCTGATAAGCCCCCCGCTCACAGACCCCACAACCACCGGCCATGGTTGTAGGGATGAGGCCCTTGTCCCCATCAACATGGGGACAAGGTACTTTGCGGCGGGGCCTGGTATGGTTCAGTAGGGGGGGGTGCTCGCTCCCCCCCCTTTCCTGACCTGCTGGGCTGCATGCTTAGATATGGGTCTGTTATGGATTTTGTGGGGGACCCCATTCATTTTGGTCCGAAGGGTCTGGTATGGACTGGGGGGACCCCACGCCATTTTTTTTACATTTTTCTATTGCCGGGCGAGGCTGGCATACTTTTCTTTACATTTATCTGTCAGTGGGGAAGCCAGCTGACAGATGATGAGTCATGGTTGTTAAGGAAGTGGGCAGCCGGATATTCTTCACACAGAATTCAAATCCATCAATCATTTTTCGACCAACATGAATTCTAATTGTTCTGAAAAGTTGGAATTCATTAGAAAATGAATAAACTAAACAAATTTAAATGAAAGAAATTTAATGAAAACGAAACCAAACTAAACTAATTCTGAATCCAAACTAAATTCATTCCATAACAAAACGAAATTAGTTACATAACGATTCTATCCAAAACAAAAAGAAATACATTTTTCTATTCTGCACGTCTATTCACATGGTGAAGGGATATAGTATCTTACATCCCTCATCTCTTTAACTTACACAGGGTTGTCAGGGGCTTAAAGGGATTGTAAAGGCAGAAGGTTTTTTTTTATCTTAATGCATTTTATGTATTAAGATAAAAAAAAAGTTCTGTGCAGCAGCCCCCTTCAGCCCCCTAATACTTACCTGAGCCCGTCTTTGTCCAGTGATGTTGCAGGAGTGTCTAAGCTGCTCAGGACTCCGCTCCTCATTGGCTGAGGCAGCAGCATGGCGCGATTGGTTCCTGCTGCTGTCAATCAAAATCATTCAGCCAATCAGGAGAGAGAAAAACAGAGGTGACTGCTGCACTAAACTTATAGCTAAAAAATATAAGATATAAAAAAGCTGCTGACACCAATTGGTTGAATTGCCAAAGAACAGATGTATATAAAAAGGTGCGGCGCTAATAGAAAGTCCAATTAATTAAAAGTCCTTTAACAGATGACACGGTGACAACAATCTAAAGCTTGTCTGATAATGTGAAAGATAAGCCGCCACAATCACCTGCACACACTGCCGCTTACCAGATCTTCAGGACCCTTATTACAGGGGTCATATAAGTCTTTCAAATCCTTCCTCTGTGTGTACAGTACAGAATCACCAGTAAGCCAGACCAGATAAAGCACAGGCAGATATTAGGGATGATCTCCAACGGATAAA
Source organism: Glandirana rugosa (assembly GCA_018402905.1). Taxonomy (NCBI): domain Eukaryota; kingdom Metazoa; phylum Chordata; class Amphibia; order Anura; family Ranidae; genus Glandirana; species Glandirana rugosa. The sequence continues at coordinate 661,368 of BLSH010195352.1, forward strand.
AGACAGACTGCTTCTCTATTATATAGTCATGTAGATAGAAAGTAAAATGCTCATGATGCAGTAAATCTAATCATCTTTTAGGCCTCATACACACGGACGTTTCAAAAAAAATAAACAAAACGTCAGGCCCGACGTCAAGGAAAAAAAGTCGGCGTTTTTCGCCGTTATGCATCGGCGTTTTTGAGCATTAGTGAGCGTCGGCGTCAATAGGCGTTTTTTAAAAAAAATCATCCCTCTGCTATTTTTCAACCTAAAAATGCCGGTATAATATTAGGTGGCGTTTGTTGGCATATTGTGGCGTCGGCGTCAAAAAATGCCAAAACGTTACAGCCTCAGAACGTGATGGCTGTGGGTTCTAGTTTCAGCTCACTAACGCCGACGTCATCTACAGCTCAAAAACGCCGACGTTTTTATGGGGCCATTGACTAACATGGAGAGCTGCAAAAAACGCCAGAAAACGCTGGCGTCAAAAAACGTCCGTGTGTATGAGGCCTAATAGATAAAAAACGATATTGCACTCACATGCTAGTAGATGTAAACACACCTGTGGTTTTAAAAGCAGACAAACAGCATTCCAAGCTCCAAGATGGCCACTGCGTCCAAATTATACTCCTGCGCCACTTCCCAAGAGCCAACCGTTTCATCATAAACTGACATCTTCAGGGGCGTGGCCTAAGTGAAGCGACGCTGGGTATATATATGAATAAGGAGGAGCGTGGAACCGGAAATTACATGCGCTCCAAAGGGCGGAAGTGACCCAAAAACGGAACTGACGTGCATTCCAAGCACCGGAAACGCCCTGCATAAGTAACCGACCAATACAGGCCACTTCCTATGCTTCCTACCACGAATAAACAAATATAACGAAAAGCTAACTTATACACAATTAAAAGAGCAATCAAGTTGAAGCAATCCCCATGAGGGGTTAACAACAAGTTTAAAAAAGAATAAAAAAAGAAGCAATGCAGGAGCAAAAACAAAGACACTGCGCCATCTTGTGGATAAATTAAAAACGGCAAAAATTGTCTATATAAACATAAATACCAGATCATAGTCAGCCCTGTAAATCGATGTTTTCAGTAAATGTATAGCATCACTAATGATGGTCAATAATAGGTGATTGCAAAGGGATCTTCCGATGAATAAATTGGTCAAATCGGAAGAAAATCCCCCACAGATACACCAACCTGCAAATAAAAATCAGATGGGCAACAAGATACTAATACAATAAGTGGGAACACCAAATCAACAACCCCATAATGAGAATAATAATCCCTCAAAAAAGGCTTATGCTAGACTAACGTCATGTGGGATATGAATGGTCATAATAGAACACTGATAAACAGTGGAATGTAAATGGATTATAACAGGATCATGAATTGTTTAAGAAGGCATTTATGTCCCACTCGATGTTCATTCCCATAGGACTATATGTTTTGGCTTTGTATATCCATTGGGTTTCGAATCTGGACACCTCTCTGGTCATATGACTCACTCTCCAATTACCGGTACTTTTATCAATGCCCAAAAACGTGGTCCCCTTAGGATCACGCCCATGGCGCAAGGCATAGTGCTGCGATAAGCTATTCTTTGGGTACCCCTTCTTTATATTGGTGATGTGTTTACTCAGTCGTACGTGGAGTATCCGAGTTGTGTGGCCTATATATTCCAGGCCGCATGGACAACGCACAAGATAAACCAAGTACCTGGAGGAACACGTAATGAAAGGTTTAATAGGGAAGTGTTCCTGAAAGGATTTAACCTTTCTCCTTCTCTGGCTGTTAATTTGGCAAGCGGAGCACTTCTTGCAGGGAAAAAAACCTTTCATAATTTTAAAGAAAATTGATTGATTAGGTGGCTCAATAATGTTAGGAGCTACGCGGAGCCTCAGGGGTGGGGCTCCCCAGAAGACTACCACAGGTCGATCTGGAAGAGTGGGACCTAAAACTTTATCACTCTTCAGAACCCCCCAGTGTTTTTTGAGAATTTTCTTAACTAGATTTTGTTGGGAGGAATAGGTTGTGAACAAGGCATGTTTAAAAGAGCCATTTTCCTCAAGCTCTCTCGGGACCAGCAAATCGTCCCTATTCCTCTACGCTGCTCTCATAAGGCTTGTTCCAGCTCCTGTGAGCTATATCCTTTCTCTTGGAACCACTCTCTAAGTACAGAGGACTCTCGTATGAAGTCTTCATACCTCGTACAGTTCCTCCTTAGTCTAAGGAATTAACTCACAGGAACAGAGCTCAACCAGGACGGATGATGACAACTGTCCTTACTGATGAACCCGTTCCTATCTGTCTATTTGAAGTATGTTGAGGTAGAAATAATTCCCTCATCAACTCTAATCCATAAATCAAGGAAATGGATCTCGGCGCTGCTAGCCTCATGCTGGAGAGAGATACCCCGAGCATTGCGGTTCAACCCCCCAACAAATTTATAGAGCGAGCACCAATCACCGTTCCAAATGAGGAGGACGTCATCTATGTACCTTTTGCAGAGTATTGACTCCAGTCTAGGCCTACCATAGATGATGTCCTCCTCCCACATGGCCATAAAGAAGTTGGCCATACTGGGCGGGAATATCGCGCCCATGGCCACACCCCTGTTCTGCAGGTAGAGGGGGCAAGGACGGAGACAGGTCACGGCTCCATGTCTGAATGGACACAGGAAGCTGTAACTCTGCTCCGGGGGTCCCCATAGCAAGCTGCTTGCTGTGGGGGCACTCTAAAGGAGGTAGGGACCAGGAGCATCGAAGAGGGACCCAAGAAGAGAAGGATCCAGTCTGTCCTGTGCAAAACCAACTGCACAGAGAAGGTAAGTATAACATGTTTGTTATTAAAAAAAAACCACAAAGCTTTATAATCAATTTAAAGTTTACCTGTATTGTAGAAAAACAGCTATCCTTAAAATGACTGTCACCCTCACCTAGCAGGCTTACCTGCCTACCTGTCAATGATCCACAGTGATAGTCTCTATGGGCCCCTAGGTGCCAAACATCTTCTCCACAGGAATTCTTCCCGCTGGTCCATGCATGCACTTTAGAATTCCCACTTATTCTAATGGGAAGATAATTACTTTTTGCTCCCAACATTCAATGAGCTTCCCATAGGAAATGGGCCGCCACCTTACAATTTACAGCCTCCACCATAGGAGTAAATAGGAAATCTACTGCAAAAATGCACGGACTTCCAGAAGACTTTCATGAAGAGGTTGCATAGGACCCAGGGACCCCACAGGGAAGATCTCCATAGATCATACACAGATATGTGGAGCACACTGGGTTTTGCTAAGCAAGGGGGAATACCTCTTTCTTCTTTATATTAGCATCCTGTTTGGCTTTTTGCCTTCATCTCAGTTTTAAAAACAATAAATACAATTGATTCTACAAGTTCAGAAAAATGTTATTCACCTGTAGATTTAAGTAAATTCCTTCATGGAAAAAGGTAATGGGTAAAGCAAAATCATAGTTTTGGCACCTTGATTTACAGCCATGTTATTTCTGTGTCATTTCAGGGAGAAACTACAGAATAAAGAATAAAGACAAAACCAGGTACGTAAAAAATATATAAATATGACTCCAATATAACAATAAATACATAACCATACAGACTACCCAGGCCTGCTTGTAATTATTAAATCTATGGCTCATGGTACATTAGCATGGACTGTGAGTTTATTTATAAGTAAAAATGTCCATCTATCCAATCATCTTTTTTTCTAATATACTGTAGCTGTTATATATGACAAAATTACTTTCAGTAATTAAGATAATAATGCCTAGAAAAGAAACGCAGACAGTAAACATTAAAGTGTTCCCTCGCACTGGTGGTCAGTGAAGAAGTGCCCAATTACATTAGTGGTCATTGGGAGAAGTCCTCCTCTTACATAGGTGGTCAGTAGGAAAAATACCATCTTACATTGGTGGTCAGTGGGAAAAGGTCCATCTTAGTTTGAGGTAAGTGGGAAAACAACATCTTACATTGGTAGTTAGTGAGGGAAGGAACCCCCTTACATTGGGGGCAAGTGAGAGAAGGTTATATTTGTGGTCAGTAGGAGTAAGGCCCTTTACATTGGTGGTCAGTGAGAAGAATTCTCCCCTACAGATATCTGAAAAGTTCACTGGTGTCATTATTGGAGAGGCAACAGTTGTTAATTGCTGAGAGGAACCCCTAGTAACCTCTGGAGGAACCCTGTGGTTGAGCTGATTTACAAATTCTTAATAGATAAGGGTTGACTTTGGGATTATTTTATATGGCAGCTAAATATATTTAAACGCAGATAGGTTTTCTGTACAAACTTAGGTTTTACACACATCTGTGTAACCATACATGTGATGCATTTATCCCCTTGTTGAGGAATTTGGCCTTGTATTCCACTTCTCCACTTCCAGCTCATTGGACAATGAATCAGCATCAACTCCTCTGTCCAATGTGCAGGGAAGTGTCCAGGAAGCTGAATCAGGAGGTAGTAGAGTAATCCGTCCAATTGTGCACTGTGGCAGGGGATGTTTGGAGCTCAAAGCTTACAGAAAAGAATTACAAATCCTTTTAGAAGTAAAGCGATAAACATATATGTTCTGTACTTCAGTGAAGTATTCAGATGTTTGTCTGGATGTTTACTATACTCAGGTGATGAAAACGAGTTCTGTACTACGGTTGCTATGTGATTTAAGCCTGGTCTTTCTGCATTAGTGGGCTCTGTGCAGATATGCAGAATATATTTATATCCAGTCAAAACTGGAAGTTCAACCTTGAGATGCATTCAGGGAGTAGTACGGTACAGCTGAGCAGTTCAGTTTTTCCTCTGTAAATTGCTGCTCATCTCACTTTCCTTTGTCAATAATGTGGTGATCCTGGAACACATGTGTTGGTTAGGATGGAACACACACTGCAGGCTTATTGCTGCCTCCCATATACAGAAATCCTGATGTAAAAAGAAAATGCAAGTACTAAAAATTTGCTTATAGCCGCCAATCAATTTCAAGCCTGCCTTAATAGCCAAAAACCAACACTCACTCAAAGTTGTATAAAGAAAAAGGTTTCCTTTATTATCTCATGAAGAACATACAATAAAAAAAAAGATAAAATCACCTGGCTAACACATTTCAAATGTACCCAGCTTTAATCATATCCACATTACTCACAAAATGGAGATTTCTTAAATAGCCACTCCCAACATAGATGAAGAACAGGGCTAGAGTGGAAATTTGCAATTTATCCAAAGCAAGCATGTAATCAAACATATCATAAAGAATTATATAGTATATGAAGATCCAAAGGCAGTTTGTCTAAAACCGAATTCCATTTATTAAATATGTAGCACTTAACCCCGAAGGAACTGCTGACCCCTAGGGAACAACTCTGCAGAGCACCAACCACTCTTACACACCCAGACTGAAGGGGGAATATTTATTGCACATTTATACAGTACCCCAAAAGTTGAAAGGAAAGGAAACCATTAGTAATTGCTCAAAAAATATGTAAACAATGATATTAAGGATATAAGATTGGTGACAGGCAAGTGGAACAGAGTTCCTAAACCCTATACTGAGGGTAATCATGCCAAAAAGGAGTAGTACCAAATAATACTTAGGCTGTCTATATTAAACCCCTTTCCCTGCTGGCCAGCACATTGGGGCCCAAATCTGATGTTGGGACGTTCAGGATAAAATTCCTTCAAACCTTGGTAAAGGTGCCTGCACTATGACCCATATAGGCAATGATGTTCCTTCTAATAGGGTGTACTGAGGCTTGCCAGTGGTCTCTCTTGTGGCAACAAATTACCTCTCTTCTTTCCCCATTGGCGTCTCGATAAAGACAGCATATACAGCTTTCTCTCCAAAAACTGGGTAGCAGGCTAAGTGTCAAAAATACTCTCTCAAGACCATAAATATAGAATACACAGAGATGATGCTAAAACCTTTATGTCTAGTTAGACGTTCAAAGTAATCTTGAAAGTGATCAATGGCCGTAAAAGTAAGAGTATAAAAACTTCTCCTCATCTGTACAGTGGTTTGACCAATGAGTGATCTCAAATTCCATCTGAGACATTTTCAGTGAGTATGTCAAAATGCTTGTATTTCCAAATAATTAAAAGAGAGCAGTATTCTCATGTCCATGTAATGGCTGTTCATCATTTCATATCATTACACAATTTTATAAATAGTCAGAATGCAACAACACCATTAAAATGGATTATTATGTGCAAACGACAACCCTTCCAAAAATAGCATGAGTTCATCAGTTGACAAAACAACATCAGATAGGTTCATGACACTAGCTAGATGCTAGCTCTTGTTGTTCTTGTTACATTGTGCATATTTCTTTTTTGTTTCAGCATCTTTTCCCTGCTCGTTGTTTTTGTTACACCTTTTTTTTGCGCCTTTTTGGAGGTAGTCCTTTTGGGAACTTGGTTTCTCCCAGTTTTTTACACGACTTTTTCTCTATTATCCGTAGAAAAATACTAGATTAACCTAGTTTTCTAATCCAGCCTAATCTGTGTTTGAAGCATAGGATTGTGAACAAAATCTCCACAAAATTAAAGTTCACAAGTTTGCCCTGTCTTTAAAGTACAATGAGGGTAAAAAGTATTTGATCACCTACTGATTTTGCACATTTGCCCACTGAAAAAGAAATGATCAGTCTATAATGTTCATGGTAGGTTTATTTTAACAGTGAGAGACAGAATAACAACAAAAAAAATCCAGAAAAATGCATTTCAAAAAAGTTATACATTGATTTGCATTTTAATGAGTGAAATAAGTATTTGACACCTTCACAAAACATGACTTAGTACCTTGGTGGCAAAACCCTTGTTGGCAATAACAGAGGTCAAACATTTCTTGTAGTTGGCCTCCAGATTTGCACACATCTCAGGAGGGAGTTTGTCCCACTCCTCTTTGCAGATCCTCTCCAAGTCATTAAGGTTTCAAGGCTGAGGTTTGGTAACTCGAACCTTAAGCTCCCTCCACATATTTTCTATGGAATTAAGGTCTGGAGACTCCAGGACCTCAATGTGCTTCTTCTTGAGCCACTCCTTTGTTGCCTTGGCTATGTGTTTTGAGCCATTGTCATGCTGGAATACCCATCCACGACCCATTTTCAATGCCCTTGCTGAGGAAAGGAGGTTCTCACCCAAGAGTTGACGGTACATGGCCCCATCCATCGTCCCTTTGATGCGGTGAAGTTGTCCTGTCCCCTTAGCAGAAAAACATCTCCAAAGCCTAATGTGTCCACCTCCATGTTTGACGGTGGGAATGGTGTTCTTGGGGTCATAGGCAGCATTCCTTCTCCTCCAAACACGGCTAGTTGAGTTGATGCCAAAGAGCTTGGTGACTATGGTCCCAGCTGCCTTGAGATCATTGACAAGATTCTCCCGTGTAGTTCTGGGCTTATTCCTCACCGTTTGCGAATAATCTCACCAATTGTTGTCACCTTCTGACCAAGTTGCTTGGCGATGGTCTTGTAGCCAATTCCAGCCTTGTATAGATCTACAATCTTGTCCCTGACATCCTTGGACAGCTCTTTGATTTTGGCCATGGTGGAGAGATTGGAATTTGATTGATTGATTGCTTTATAAAGGCAACAAGCTGAGATTAGGAGCACTCCCTTTAAGAGAGTGCTCCTAATCTCAGCTCGTTACCTGTATAGAAGACACCTGGGAGCCAGAAATCTTGCTGATTGACAGGGATCAAATACTTATTTCACTCATTAAAATGCAAATCAATTTAGAACTTTTTGAAATGCGTTTTTCTGGATATTTTTGTTGTTATTCTGTCTCTTGCTGTAAAAATAAACCTACCATTAAAATTATAGACTGATCATTTCTTTGTTAGTGGGCAAAAGTACAAAATCATTAGGGGATCAAATACTTTTTTTCCCTCACTGTAGATTTAGGGCTGTTTTTTATTAATAAATTACCACTAAACTGATTGTAAAATATACATTTTTAAATAACAAATATCTCTATACTTACCTGCTCTGTGCAATGGAATTGCACAGAGCGGCGCCAGACCTTCTCTTCTTGGGTCCTCTGCCTACACTCCTGGCTCCTCCTCTCTCTCCAGTCCTCCACGGGATGCTGCTTCCCATGGGGGGGACTTGTGTGTGCTCGCTTCCGAGCCCCACTGTTGTGTCCGCTAACACAGACAGCGGGGACTTGGCCCTGCCCCCTCATCACTGGCTTTGATTGACAGCACTGGGAGCCAATGGCTCCTGGTGCATCAGCAAAGCCAGTGAGACACAGAAGTGAGGGGAGAGAAGAGCTGCAAACGTGCACAGTGCTGGATCGAATGAAGGCTCAGGTAAGTATAAGGGGGAGTGAGGGTCCAAAATTGATGCCTAGACATTTTTTACCTTAATGCAAAGAATGCATTAAGGTAAAAAAAAATATTTAGGCTTTAGAACCACTTTATATTCATATACTGTACCCGCTTCATATTCCTGAATGTCCCGTTTGCACTTCACTCTTTTTGTAGCCAAATTGGAAGGTTCCAAATTAGCCAAGTCTGATTTCAATCTATTATATAAAACATCAAAAGTTGCTGTTTATACTTTTCCAATGATGCTTTTGTAGCATTAACCTGAGTTTGCAAATCATGCTAGGTTTTTTCTTTTCATACGAAACAATTAAACGCATTAGATGCAAAGAACAGTTACTGAAAGTGTACGTAAACTCTAACAATGAACTTCTCTTTTTGTTCCCTTTTGATATGTTCAATGTAGCATTGGAAGCATTTTGTTATATCTGTTTAAGTGCAAAAAAAAATTAATAAAATGAGTAAAGGTAAAAACGAGTGACCTTTGTAACTTTAGCAGAGTTGCTCTGTTACTAGACAATACAAAACTGGTAACTCACAGCTGAATGCTGCTTTTACTTGATGCATGCAAGAATTCTCTAATTTCTGGGGTGTAAGGGAGAAGTTCTCTTTAATAAAAGTTTCTTAAATTGTCTCTTGCAGGATTACAGGAACACGGACACTAGAAGGTCTTCAGGCTGCACAAACCCAGGCAGAGCAGAATATTTATACATTATAGTATAATACATTTTGTATATAATTGACAATTACATATACATTTATTTCAGTCAGTTGTTTGATGCATTGTTGGCTCTTCATTCCAATTTGTTCACATTTCAGTTACCAGTATTCTGCCCACAAATCTGTTTGAGTTCCTCCCCAAAAAAGAAAAAATAGTGTTGATTATGTTAAAAATGTGGTTTGCTATTACCTTTAATATCTCCTAGCATAACTGTGATGTACCACTGTATCTCAAGTTGATAGGCAAGGACATAGACCTATAGGCCACAGAGCGGATTATTTATACCATGATTCTATGAGACAAGGGACAATTATGCTTGACTGAGTGAAATATATTTTCAGTTAGGGCTCTTTGGAGGCTGCTTACATGCCATGGCCATAATGCTTTGTCAAACTAGGCCACTTAATTCAATGAGGCCATGCTGCAACTGCAATTCAAATGCTTGGCTCGCAGTTGTAGCGCAATAGCCCAATTCCAAACTGCTCTTTGGTGGGAACAAAAAGGCATTTAGGAGGCAGCAGGTTTGCCTCCTGAACTTCTAACAGCAGTGTAATGCTAACATTAAGGAGAATAACTTCATCATTGATGTATGTATATCCCATATGTGCTTTGATATTAGCAAATACTGTATATTTGTCCATGGATGGGGCTGTTAATTGGAATATTGGTTTTATATGACAAGTTACTGGTTAACTATTTTGGACAATAAAAATATAGCACATTGTTAAATGGGACACAGCTCCTTGTACTGACATATGTTGATGTATAATTATGCTGGTTGGTAGAGTTTATAGGACAAGTATTTGTACATTTGGGGGATTGTTCTGTAAAAATTGAGTCTCCAAATTTTTATTTGAGAAAGAATGATTAAATACGTTTGGTATCTGGAGTCAGATAATGTATAATATTATTACCTCTGTTAGCCAGAAAACCCTTTTTATGTGCTACTACCTGAAGTTGATTTTACTTTGATGTTCAGGGCTGAATATCCCTGCCTTTGGGAATAAGCCAACCTCCTCCTCATTAGGAATTCAGTGATTAGTGTTTTACAAGCTTCCTTGCTAGTGCCATTTTTTAAGGTTCACTCAGATAAATTATGAGCTTTGTCAGGTAGACAGCCCATCACCCATGTAAACAGGCCCTTTCAGGAGTATAGCCTTCTGAAGCATGTCAACAGCACATTGGAAGCGTGGTTAGCGATCTCCTGTTGCAGTGGAACTAGGTCCTTGGGTTAATTCCCACCAAGACAGCCATCTCTGTGTGCTTGGTTTGTCTTTTTGGGTGCACAGTTTTACTTACATAAAAAGCATACTTGCTTTGGATTGCTCAGAAATGGCAAGAGCAGGTTTATGACTGTAGCAGAGACATAGGACTGCAAGCTCCTGAGAAAAAAGTATTAGCACTAACATATAGGAAAACTAGTATATTTGTATGTTTATGCAAGACAAAGAGATTTGTAATATATTATTCTGTTAATGAATAAACCATTGTCTTTTTTCTTCAAGTGTGTTGTTTTACTATAAGTTTTAACTGTTTGCCCACAACTGTCCACATCTATATATATATTTCATGATGTGGAAATAGTCATCTTTTTATAAACCATTTGGGCATATGAACATTTTACAACACAAATACAAACTAAAGAACCATTTATATAAACAATAGTGTTGTGCTTAAAACTATCTAAATAAATTCATACGTGGTGATTGGATAATGAACAATCAAAATTCCAACATCGATATGTGCAAAATTCATAAAAAGTGCAAATAAGCATGGGATAGAGTTCATATACATGAATTCTTGAAATCCTTCCATAATATGTGCAAAATCGCATCTATAAAGTGCAAAAAGTGATTCAATAACAGTCCACCAATATAGTCCAAAGAAAAGGTGTTATAACTTCCAGAGATTAATGAGCAGATTTCATATTGCTACTTCACCATGATGTCTGGCAAAATTCGGTGACTGTTCCACCACCAAACAGTTAATGTATGCGCTTACCACAGCACAATGACCTCCTATTTTGTGGGGTCAATAAACACCTTTTTTATACAAATAATCCCAGTCTCCGGTCCGCTTGGTTGAGAGTGAACTTTCTAATTCCCACTCTTCATCAGCTGCTCGCTCATAAGCACTACATCACAGGCCAAAGGCAGAGGGGCCAATGAGAAATAAGACTTGCAAATTGCGTATGTTGAAGGTGGATCAAGGTCTAGCTGTGTGGCTCATGTTCAAGAATTTGTTCTCTCAAATTGTGCTGGGACTGCATGAAAAGATAGATC
>BLSH010195352.1:695449-706958 GCA_018402905.1 Glandirana rugosa
AAATATTGAGGTCTGTCCTTGCACTGTAGTTGATCCATGAAAAATAATTACATTATTAAATTCCGTGTTAAAATGTGACTTGGTTAACTTAGTATAGTAGTATACCTAGTATACCCCTTGGTGACCATCAAAAAAGGGTGGATCTCGTCACAAAGAGTTGGACCCCCAGTTTACGACTAAACAGTCTCCAGCGGCCCGACAAGGACCTCGGGCGTCGGTGGGTAAGTCAAGTAACATACTGACCTCAGTCGGCTGGGTCATATCACTACCCCTCCTCGACGTCCTTCAACAACACTGGCGTAGAGGGGGATGGGTTGAGTGGCAGTGCTGGGGGGATGGAATCATTGGTGGTGGTGACTGGGTTCCGTTGTATTGCTGGGTGCCTGATCAGTGGCACTTACTGTCAGTGTCCATTTGGTTCCCCCTGCATTGCTCCATGTCTCTCTCAGCTCCCACCACTCCATGTGTCTCAGGTTAGGAGATGCGGTCACAACAACTTCCTGCAGCTCCTCCCCATCACTATACTGGGTCGGCTGACTCCAGTCATACAATGAACTGAATGGGTGGCTGCGGGCTCCAGGAACAGCCCGGCGACCTCTGACAAATCAGCATTTGACCCCCAGGTTGAGAAACACTGCTCTAGGTGGGAAAAAACTACCAGTGGTTCCCCATATGATCCATATGATGATATGATTCAATTGGTTCAGTGTAAAATTGTGCCTTAAATTATTACATTAATAAAAAGTACCTAGTTGATGTCACGTTCCTGTCTGGAGTTATAAAACATGGGTGAATTCCATTTTGAATTGATTAGGGATCTCTGAGATGGTCACATCTGCTTGAATGCCCCCTTTTTTTTACAACACTCATTATCTCAAGGCATGCTGTGCGATCTGCTTAATGGATCTGGTTTATGGTGTTATAAGGCAGGCAAGTAATCTCAGGCACCTTTGTGATTTGTAAAATGAGCCAGGAATTCCTTTCTTGAAGGGAGGGGGGAAAAGGAGTGAGATACTGGCAGTGTGTGTCTTCTTAGGCTAAAACAGTCATGGCTGACGTTTGAACAAAAATGGCCAGTTTGTGTGTCTAGCACATGATATTACACTCCAGTACTTTGATCAGGCCTCTTCTCTCCCATGTGGTCTAGGATCCTAACCTCAAGACCAAAGCAGGGTTCATAAGCCATCAATGGATGGGATGATGCAGAGGGACAGTCCCCCACTGGAACGTAGGAGAGCGCCACCTGCCGAGGGAGGGGAGGATCAGATAAGTGAAGTGTTTCTTTTCTTCTCTAGACAAAACGAGCAATGAACCCTTGCAGTGCGGGTACAGGCGCATTGCAAACCATTTTAAAGCTCAACTCCAGCTTTTGATACACTATAGTTTGTTTGGGCCAAACTAACCATGCCCATCGCTGGATGTCCGGTATAAACTGCATCTAGCTGAGGCTACATACTGCATACCACACTGTGTTCCTGGTTGAGGCCGAGACTTCCTGTATCATATCCGGAACATGCTAGAGTCTGGCTGATTGCTGATCAGATAATCAGAATGCATTGTATTCTAGCAATGAATACAAAGCTTCCTCTGATTAGCCGAATCAGAGGTTACGCCATCAGCAAATCAGAGGAAGCATTGTTTTCATCGCCTTCTCTGATTGACTGAGCGCTAATCAGATACACACTACTGTGTGACAGGTAGTCTCGGGTCCAAACCAAAACAGATTGGTATGCTGTAACCTCCGCTATATACCATACCACACATTCAGAAGCCTCACATGGTGGTGAGGGACTAACGAACTTTGTAAAGTGCAGCAAAAGCTGGGGTTTAACTTTCAATATACCCAGAGTTTTGGCTTTAACCCACTTCAATACTGGGCACTTTCTGCCTATGCCACCTAGACAGGGTGATTTCCTTCCACTTACACAAAGCTTTGGGGAATATAGAGTAATCCAAATATCACTGAAAATATACTGCATTGTTCTCGTGAGATCTGGAGTATGCCGCTTTTGCTCAGTCTATGGCCAGCCTTACAGGTCTTGCTTTGCTTATACAGGCTCCTTCAGAAAACAGTAAAAATCAGCAGCTACAAATACTGTAGCTGCTGACTTAATATTAGGGCACTTACCTGTCTAGGGATCCAGCAGAATCCTCACCCAAAGCCTATTTTTCCATTGGCTATCGGGTGCCGCTATCACCACTACTGTGCTGTACTTTCTGAATGAGCTGACTAAGGGGAAGGGGGGGGCGAACTTCCAGCTGAGTTCACTGTGGCAAACAGCCAGAAGTGGGAATGGGTACATGTCAGAACTAGGTACCTGCTCCCCCCCCCCCCCAAAAGGTGCCAAATGTGGTGGGGGTAGACAAGCAGAGCTTCCCCCCTTTTTGGGTGGAGTACCACTTTACTGTTACCACTCCACCTTGCTGAAACACCAGACCAGGTCCACTTTAAATCTTTGTCCAGTTGTGGCCCCATTGGGGAGATTTTCCCTCACTTCCTGTCAGGATGGAATGGATTTTAACCACTAGTAAAAAGGCTTGATTTAAATCATAATTTTTAAAGAGCAACTGTCATCTGTCCCACAGTGGCTCCTCCTCTAACCTGCTGTTGACTCACCAACAGTCTCATTCACTTTAATGGGACGGCTGGTGATGCGGCAGAGACACAATAAGGTGAGGGACGTGGCGGCAGCAGGCGAGTGGATGCCCGCTAACAGGCGCTGCCATGATGGATCTGAAATGACAGGTGCTCTTTAAATGTAAGGACTTATTCTTGCTGGTAGTTAGAACCTTTAATATTTGTAAACAAAGCAAAAGGTTTCCTATTTAGAATAATAAGCTGTCAGGTTAGTAAAACAGCAATATCAGAACTGATTCAATCATAGAGTTTGTAGTGCACTTAGATATGCAAAACAATGGGATAAAGGAATATTCCTGAACTTTATTTTATCTCATAGTTAACGTGACATTGTGTTAATGCATCAGTGCAGTGCATGTTATCCCAGCTTGGATTCATTGATTGAGTTTACCAAAAATGTAAATATTGCAGAATACAGCTTCATGTTACATAAGCTCCATTTCATGCTGAATAAACTAAATTATTAATGTATCTTAAATAGAAAAAAACTATATCTTTAGATTTCTACTTCAAAAGCATATCTAAAAAAAAAATCATCAATTTGTATCCACCCTGCTTCTGGTCCACCTGTACAAGAAATAGGAAATGGGATTAACACCATAGCAAGAATAGCAGACTGCAATAAAACCATAGGGGTGAATTTACTAAAGGCAACCAGTTTGTGCACTGCAAGTGCCCTGAATCTGAGGGGGGGGGGGGGGACATCCAAGGGGAAAAAAAACAAAAGGGATTTTATTAAAATTTACAGTAAAATCCTTTTCTCTGAGTTCACTGACAGACGCAGCCCTCTTTGACATGTGGGGTTATATGCACACCCTACTAGGAGTTAACTAGGCAAAAAGAAAGAAAGCAAGCTGGCCCCTCCCAGTGGGCAGTCCTCTCTCTCTCCCATATAACCCCCCTGCTCTGCATAGCACATCAGTTCGTAACAAGCTGTACAAACTCAACGCAGAGGGGTGGGTGCTGCATCTGTCAGTGAACTCAGAGAAAAGGATTTTACGCTACGTTTTAATAAAATCCCTTTTTCTCTTACATTCACTGACAGACGCAGCTCTCCATTGACATGTGGGGATGTCCCAAAGCTGTGTCAGTAAAGAGGGGTGGGTAAACGACAACAACTGTACCCAACAGAACCTCTCAGGAGGCGCCAGCCACGCCTACACTGCCGCCTGTAAAACTTTATGGCCAAAAGCAGCATCCGAAGATGCTGACACATCAACTTTATAAAACTTAGTAAATGTGTGCACCGAGCCCCAAGTAGCCCCCTTACACACCTGTGACACCGAGGCCTGGGGTCAGAAAGCCCAGGAAGTGCTAACTGCCCTGGTGGAATGAGCCGTGACTGGAAAAAGGGGTACTTTGCCCTGAACAGAATACGCACGGGTCACGGTCTGTCTGATCCAATGGGAAACAGTAGCAGACAATGCTGCCAATCCTTTGCGTGGACCGTCCGTCAGTACAAACAACGCGTCAGACTTCCGAAAAGAGTCTGTAGCCACAAAATACACCCACAAAGCCGTCACGACATCCAATGAATGTAACTCAAATTCCTTAGGATGTGAAGGATGCGAAGGAAGAACAATATCTTTTTTTTTGCACATTTCTGAAATTTTGCACTTCTTATTTTCTTTCTTTATTTTTCTTTTTTCTCCATAGGGACTATGCACTTTAGAAGTATTAAGGAGATTGCACCGATACGTGTTTGCACATTATTTGGACTGTATTTCATTTATTTTTATTTATTTTATATATTTGTTTTGATTATCCAAGTTGGTTAGACCGTATGCTTTAATATATTCTAATTCATTCAAATGGGTCTACACATTTATCACATGCACATGTCACTTTAATACTGATTAATAAAAATTCATGAATCAAAATTAATCTTTGTATTTACAATACCTATATCCATCTTTTACATTTATACTGATTGTGGTTTGTTGATTAACTGGTGTCCCATTGGAAAGGCACCCGTGCACAACATCGATTTATTGAATTTTATTTACCAGCACCCTGGAAATTATAAAGGCATAAATATAGAGCAGCGCCACATCCACCTTAATTTTTACTGTATTATTCAACTACACTTTTTAGTGGAGTTTTGGTGGAGGCAGCAGCTCTAAGATTATAATATTATCCGTTTGCGCGGAACACATATATATACAGATGGCGGAGATCGCCGGCATGTGAAGTTCTGCCCATCGCAGAATGAGAGCCGCTTCCGCAGCTGCTGCCGAGCTCCTCGTTCCGCCCTGATGGTTCACATATGCCATTGCCATGGCATTGTCCTACTGAACCCGAACCGGGAGGTCGCGCAACCTTACCGTCCAGTGGGAGAGGCAGAGCCTGATCGCCCTCAGCTCCAGCACATTGACCGGAAGGCGAGATACCTGCGCCAATCAGCGGCCCTGAGCAGACACCTGCCCCAGGACCCCCCCCCCCCAACAGCCCGATAATCACGACGGACGCCAGCCTATCGACCAATTCAGGGGAAGAAATTACTTCCCCCAACGCCAGTGCCGGGGCCCGAAGCCACCATGTCAACGACCCTCTGGTCTGAGAATCCAATCTGATCAACTGGTCTAGGGACAGTGGGGGAAGGAAGCGCTGGTGCTCGAAGCGCTGGTGCCGGAGACAAATGGGGACGTGGAGATACGCGACCCTGATATCCAGGGATGCCATAAAGTCCCCTTGGTGCAGGGCAGCCACGACCGAACGGACAGATTCCATCCAAAATGTTCACGCTCTCAAAGTGGTTTAGCGTCTTTAGGTCCAGAACTGGCCTGACCCCCCCCCCTTTTTTTGGGGACCACGAATAGGTTTGAGTAGAAACCGTGAAACCTCTCCAACTGAGGTACTGGCACAATCACCCCCTGGTCGGAGAGTGCCTGAACAGCCCTTAAGAGGGCCTCCCGACACCCCTGAGGGAGTCTCAAGTTTGATGGGAAGAACCTGTCTGGGGGTAGAGTGCTGAACTCTATCCTGTACCCAGAGGACACCACTTCCTGCACCGAACGGTCAGAAATGCGGGCAGTCCACCTATCTGTGAACCCTTCGGGTGGGGGCAACTTATGCCAAGGAGGGTTTGTCCTCTGTCTTTTCGTTCTTGCGCTGCCAGGGTCGCTTACTGGCCCCTGCGGCAGGCTTGCCGGGCCTCGACCCCTTGCCCGCTGCGCCAGGGGCACAAAAAACCTCTTGTGACCCCAAGAGACAGGTCCTTGCTTGAGGCGGAACTCCCGCCGCCTGGGCTCCAGAAGGAAAGTACTCTTCCCCCCAGTGAAATCCTTGATGATTTCATCCAACTGTGGCCCAAAGAGACGGCAAACCCTGAAAGGGAAGATCCGCAAGACCTTTTCTGGACGCGTGGTCAACCGACCACGAACGTAACCAGAGGACTCGTCTGAAAATGACTGCAAAAACAGACATTCTTGACAACATGGGAAGCAGGTCCAGAGCTGCATCACACAGGTACCGAATACCCTGAAACAAATGGTCTGCCTTCTGCAATGCCTCAAGCGTCCTGCCGCAGTCCAAATCATTCTGCAGCTCTGCCATACATTCAGACAGATATTGCACCGCCATGGCAGACGCCAGGGCCGGCCGCATGGCTGATCCTGCCAACAGGAAAGGTGTCTTTGACACTGCCTCCGTCCGCCTATCGGCTGGGTCCTTAAACGAGGGGGATCCTTCCAAAGGAATGGTCGTTGCCTTGTTCAGGTGAGCCACCGGAGGGTCCACTGTGGGGGACGCCCACTTCTTCATGAAACTATCCTCAAGGGATAGCGTATAGCGAAGTGTTTCGGTAGAGCAAAGGAATTTTGCGGATGCTGCCATTCCTGATAGACCAAATGGTCCCAAAAAAAATGATCATAAGGATAAGCTTTAGGCGACCTAGCAGACCCGCAAACATATGCGGATGCTTGCGACTCCCCCTGCTTGGTTCAGTCGCAAGGACGCATGGATATTAGAAATCAGTACGGTCACCAGCACTTTTTCGCGCACAACCGAGGCCCCCTGGTCCTCTTCGCCGTCCGAGGGGACTAGTTCACCCTCTGAAAGTTCCACGGGGGTCCCCGTGACCCCCGAAGCCATTTCCGGTTCGGATTCGTCCCCTGAGGAACAAGGGGGATCGTTTTTTAGATGCCCCCAGAGTGTTGCTCGGCCCCACCCGGGGAAGAAATTCCCCAAACACTGCCCTCAGCTGGTCCGCTACCGCTGACTCCTCCCCAGAAGGGCCTGCAGGATCATCTGTCATCGCACCACCGAACTGACAGTCAAAATTAGAAAAAGGATCTGACACCCCCACAATGCAGCCCTGCCGCCACCCCACAGAACGCCAGGGAAACTGCACCCACCGCTACCAACACCCCAGGGAGAGCCCAGCTATACTTGCTGTTTTGTGCCCACAAGTGCTGTTCCCAGCAGGAGTGCTTAAAGGACCGACTGGAAGAATCTTACGTCGTCTGTAGTCAGCCACGCTGTCCCATGTGAAAAGGAAAGTAAAACGGCAGCAGCACGTTTTACACTGCTCCAGGGACATCCAATATGGCCGCCGAGATCATCCACAAGAGGCCAAAGCCTGTGTGCAGGCCGCGACTACAGCAAAATGGCCACCGCTTGCACTAGAGGGAAACCATCAGTAAAATGGCCGCGATAACGGGAAAATGACGGCGATCCGCCGCAAAATGGCCACGGATCGCCGCATGGTGGTGTAAAAGCACACAGATGCGGTATTTAAACTGGGTGCGGTGCGGGGGGAGGGGGGTGAGGGAGGGGACGGGGACACCCAGGAGGGCACTAGCCCAGCAACCACCCTCCACCGGCCGGCCAGAAAAACGCTAAAGTACGCCCAGCACCCCCCCTCCACGCCCCTGGGGGGGGGAAGAGAGGGGGTCACTTACCACTCCGACAGGCGTAGCGGGTAGCCACCCGGTCGCAGACCTTCCTCCCCAGCTGGAAAGGGATGCTGCAGGCCAAAAGCCCCTGGACAGGAAGCGAGTCCGATCAGCGGGCGCAAGTGGGGGTCACCCACTGGCCGCCCGCATGGAATGGGCACGATGCGGCGGGTCCTGTCGCAGCATAGGACTAGCTCGCATCGGTCGGCCGTGCTGGGGAGGGTGCAGGAGTTATCCTCTATGCCCCAGCCGGCTTCTTGATAGCAGTCTTCATCAGATAGCTTGAAAAAATAAAAAAACGGTAGCAAAAAATATGAAGAAGGGAGCCAGGTCAACTCCTTCCACTAGGCATATTAAAACTGATATGCTAAACAGAGAAGGGGGGTTATATGGGAGAGAGAGAGGACGGCCCCCTGGGAGGGGCCAGCTTGCTTGCTTTCTTTTTGCCTAGTTAACTCCTAGTAGGATGTGCATATAACCCCACACGTCAAAGAGGGCTGCGTTTGTCAGTGAACGTAAGAGAAAACAGCACTTTTGCTTGCATGTGATTGGATGATAGAAATCAGCAGAGCTTTCCCTCAGATATAGCGCAACTGCACTTGCAGTACACAGCCGATTTGCCTGTAGTAAAATCAACCCCATGGTCTAAAGCAGAGTACACCATTTGTTTTTCTCCTTCAACCCAGCAGGTTTAGGATTATGGGCACTGAATGGCAGCATTGGTATTGTACTGCTGTGGCGCTGATCAGACAATGGTTGGCGGCACTGACATAGCGATATCAGAGCAGACAGCAATAACATGGTTTCAAGGCCAATCACAGCGCCCCAGTACACTGGATCAATAATCTGCTCTGATCACACCGCACATTGACACCAGAAACAGAGGATGCACTTGAGTGTCCATTTAGAATGATGCCCATCCTACCCAGCCACGTGTGCATTGGACAAGCGGGGGAGGTAGTCGAACATATTCATGAATTTGAATGTTGTATGTAATCTGGTTGTACATTGATTCTAGGATGTTTATTATGTATTGCTATAGCGGTGACCGGAAATGACGCAGAGGTGATCAAATACCACCAAAAGAAAGCTTTTGTGTGGGAAAAAAAGGATGCAATTTTAGTTTGGGTACAACGTCGCACGACTGCGCAACTGTCAGTTAAAGAGACCGTGCCGAATCCCAAAAAGTGCTCTGGTCCTAAACTGGGAATTCCTTCTGGGCCTGAAGTGGTTAAAGGGGATCCCCCATCCCCAGGCCATATGCGGAAACTTTGCCTACAATATGTTGTGTAAGGCATGTTATGCTGCAGGGTTGTCGATATATAAATTTAAGGTCATGCAATTCATTTTGAATCTTAACCAATGATCTCATTCTGTACCAGTCAGGTGGTTCCTCCCCCCTATAAATAGTCTTTATAGTATTCAGATTTGATTACTTTTTAATCTAAGTGCAAGCACACTGCACACCACCATTTATTTAAAAACACACAGTAAAGAAAAGATGGAAGACATTTCTCACGTTTATCATGTTAAAATTTATTCTTTAGGCATGTACAGTGGTTTTTATTCCGCATTACAATGTTGAGGCTGGCCCTTTAAGCAATCAGAAAGGCTACTGCCTAATGCAGTGATAGCGAACCTTTGCACCACAGATGTTTTGAAACTATATTTCCCATGATGCCCCTACACTGCAGAGTGCATGAGCAGCATGGGAAATGTAGTTACAAAACATCTGGGGTGCCAAGGTTCACTATCACTGGCTTAATGCAATCATAGATAGAAAAAAAAAAGCAAGTAAAAGCAGGTAATGAAGATGACGTCTCTGCGATGAGTGAAGTTGACCTTGACCTTGCTTGCAAACAAACACTCCAAGTATAGGTGAGCAGAATGCAGGCAACAGCTAAAAAGAGAAAAGGTATAGGGTTAGAGACCAGACATTTCCAAGCATAGCCTTTAAAGTATATTTCCAGCTTAGCAGCCATATTTGCATTCCATCTACTTTTAGATTATACACACGGGCGTTTTGGCCGCCAGCGTTTTTTTGCAGCTCTCCATGTTATTCAATGGCCCTCTAAAAATGCTGGCGTTTGTGGGCAGTAGAGGGCATCGGCGTTAGTGAGCTGTAGCTAGAACGCAGGACCAGTGCGTTCTGAAGCTGCAGCGTCATGGCGTTTTTTGACGCCGAGCCGGCAAAACGCTCAATAACGTTGCTTAACGTCCTATATACAGCGTTAAGCCTCGTCAGGCGTTCAATTCCAAATCAATGGTTCCCTATGGGAGCCCATTGATTTGAATAGAAGCCGCACCAGAAGTCGGATCGCGGTGATCCGACTTGCGGCGCGACTTGTGTGCTAGGTGTCTTAAAGGGAAACCCCCGCAGAAGACCGAAGACCCCGCAAAAGAGCCGAAGAAAGAAGAGAGGGGAGAAGATGCCGGAGCGGATTTAATAAAATATTTTAAAAAGCTGTGTAGTGTTTTTTGTACACTTTTTTGTTCCCCCCAGGTAAATGGGTAGGGGTACGATGTACCCCATACTCATTTACATAGGGTGGGGGGCCGGCATCTGGGGGCCCCCTTGTTAAAGGGGGCTTCCAGATTCTGATAAGCCCCCCGCCCGCAGACCCCGACAACCAACGGCCTGGGTTGTCGGGAAGAGGCTCTTGTCCCCATCAACATGGGGACAAGGTGCTTTGGGGTGGGGGGCGCAGAGCCCCCCCTGCCCAAAAGCACCCATACTCCCCATGTTGAGGGCATGCGGCCTGGTACGGTCCAGGAGGGGGGGGGCCGCTTGCTCGTCCCCACCCCCTTTCCTGGCCTGCCAGGCTGCGTGCTCGGATAAGGGTCTGGTATGGATTTTGGGGGGGACCCTATGCCGTTTTTTCGGCGTGGGTGCTCCTCTTAAAATCCATGCCAGATCGAAGAGCCTGGTATGCTCTGGGGGGGACCCCACGCAAATTTTTTGCGGGGGTTTCCCTTTAAGACACCTAGCACACAAGTCGCGCCGCAAGTCGGATCACCGCGATCCGACTTCTGGTGCGGCTTTTATTCAAATCAATGGGCTCCCATAGGGAACCATTGATTTGGAATAGAGGCAGAAAACGCCGCAAAAAGCTGGCGTAAAAAAACGTCCATTGACATCAATGCAAAACGCCAAGCAAAACGTCAGTTTTTTTCCCTGACGTCAGGCCCGGCGTTTTGCTTATTTTTCTGCAAACGCCCGTGTGTATGAGGTCTAAATGTTGACATTAACATAGCATAGCTAAAGGTAAACCAGTAATATTTAAAGGGGTTGTAAAACCCTCAAGATTTTTCAGCTTAATGCATTCTATGCATTAAGGTGAAACACCTTCTGCACTGCAGCTGCCCCCCTGAGGCCCCCTTTTTCTTACCTGAATCTGCTCCAGTCGCTGTCTCAGGTCCTAATTGGATAGACTGATGGCAGCAGGAGCCATTGGCTCCCACTGCCATCAAATCCAATGACCCTACTGTCTGCGTCAATGGACGCACTAACAGTACTCGGGAGCACGCCCGCACAAGTGCCCCCGTGGAATGCGGGTCTCCATGGGGGGCACTCGCCGAAGAGGAGGAGCCAGGAGCACCACCTGGGGGAGCCCAAAAAAGGAGGCTCGGGGCCACTCTGTGCAAAACCCTTGCATAGAGCAGGCTAGTATGACATGTTTGTTCTTTAAAAAAACAAAAAAAAAAAAAACCTTTACAATCACTTCAAATATTTAAAGCACCCAACTTTCTTAAAAATCCCTACATGCTCTCCCTGCTTTGTGATGTTTAGGAGGGGTCTGAATATACAGAATACCAGACAGAGATCCTGGACATTTCTATTAGCTTATCAAGGATAGTAAAAGTGGGTGTCCCATAAATGAACTGCAGAAAGCTAGTAATGAGCATTTAGAAAAGGATTCTGAATGGAAGAGAGCATATGGACCAGACACTTGAAGACAACTGAACTCACCAATAC
>BLSH010195370.1:16719-42202 GCA_018402905.1 Glandirana rugosa
CAAACGGGAATCTTCGGTAGTGTCGGTACGGATGATTACCGTACCGACACTAACCGGTCACGTAGTACACTGGGTCGGAGAAATATTCGACCTCAGTGCATCACGACGTCAGTGTACGAGAACCCAATCGACATCCCTTTCCTTC
Source organism: Glandirana rugosa (assembly GCA_018402905.1). Lineage (NCBI taxonomy): Eukaryota > Metazoa > Chordata > Amphibia > Anura > Ranidae > Glandirana > Glandirana rugosa. Next base: position 16,865 of record BLSH010195370.1, read on the forward strand.
GACTGCCGCACTCCCTCTCTTATCTCTGTAAAATTCTGTAAAATTCTAGACTAGGACGTAGGACTCTATCTAATGAAATGATGACGACAGACACGACAACGAGACTCCTGTCTATCGTCTTTAATCTCTAAAGTGTATGGCGACGAAACTCAACGTCTAGTTTGAGACGTATTTTGTTACTAGCGATGCTAACACGAGTAGTAGGCATGGCTGTGATGGCTTCTAAGGGCAAACCAGTGAAACGCTTATTGATTGGCTGCCCTGCAGCTTCTCAACACGTGGAGTAAAATAGCAGAACCCCGGACCGAAACCGAACGATTTTTGAAATGTCCGGGTCCATGCCCCGGACACCCGAAAGTTCGGTACGGACCCGAACGTTACAGTCCGGGTTCGCTCAACACTAGTCCTGATCACAAATGTTATAATTATAATATACAATGGGAATATAAGTAAGAGTAAATCCAAAATTTTGAATTGCCTCCAGAACATGAATAGAGGGGACGCCCATTCCCATCACAACTGCCTAAGAGGGTATTTGCCTCACATTGGAAAGATAATCTCTCTCTGACTGTTGAGTCTACAGGATAGGAAGTTAATGGAAATTGCCTTAATGAGACACAATAAAAAAAACGTCCCTTACTCTATCCAAAAAAAAAAGTTTTGACCTTAACTTTCGACTTCCAGCACATTTTAGGAATAATTTTAGTGACTTAATGTTCATACTGAGGGGGTGTGGCCAGGACAGGCATGTGAGAGGAAGCAAGCTCTCACAGCTCCCTGTTCCGATCCTACACTGACCCTTCCCCAGCCCTCGTTTCAGCACCGAACCTGGCCAGCCTAATAGAACAAGACCCGGTGGTCACAGGGTAACCTCCACCAGTGCTCTGCACATGCGGGATGACCCACAGAGGACAGTGTGAGGTCGCCGGCCTAGAAATCAAAGATGGCGCCACAGCGGCCTAGACGAAGGGGACGCTATGGGGGCCGGATAAAACCAAAGACCTGGATCCCAAAACCTCTAAGATCGGCAAGCATACGGGTAAAAGACCCTCCAAAAGACATGCTGTATTATGCTCAGAAGCTGGGGGGCAGCTGGCGATGGAGCAGGGAGACTGTTCGATGCACTCACAGGGCCTGTCACAGGGGGAGAAGACATATGCAGCAGCCAGTGTAGCACAGCATGATACAGGGGATGGAGTTTACAATGCATCGCCCGATCTTAATATGCAGGACACTGAGATGGAGGAAACATCCCAGCCCACACTGGCAGACTTTCTCAAGGCAGTACACTACTGCACCTCGTCAGTAAACATGTTAAAAGACCACTTTGGTTGGCTGAGAAAAGATGTGGCACTGCTCCGTCAGGATTTGCAAAAAATCTGTGAAAGAACCACGGCTGTGGAAAGCAGGGCTAGCAAGGTGGACCAACTAACCCCCCATATCCCAAGATACTAAAGCTGCTTACTTGATGGCGAAGGAAGCTAGCAATAGGGTGGAGGACCTGGAGAACCGTCTGAGACAGAATAATATACACATAGTGGAGCTCTCTGAGTGAGTGGAGGGCAAGGACCCCACGGCCTATATATCGAAAACTGGCTGATTGAGACTTTTGACAAGAATACACTATCCCCCCTATTTGCAGTGGAGACACATAGAGTGCCTGCATGGCCATTACCACCAGGCAACCCACCCAGGTCTATGCTGGCGAGAATACTCCACTACAGAGGCAGGGAAACACTGCTGCGCCAGGCCAGGGAACATGAGAACATCTAGCATAATGGTGTTAGAGTCTCCTTCTACCCAGACAACTCTGCAGAAGTGCAGAGGCGCAGGGCTAAATTTCAGGATGTGAAACGCAGATTGAGACTGCTGCATCTCCCATATGCTATGCTCTACCCAGCGAAACTGCGGGTCACAGTCCATGGCCAGGCCCAGTTCTTTGAATCTGCCAGAGATGCAGTGGCCTGGATAGACTGCAATGAACAAGCCCTTCGGCATCAGGGAGATGATGCAGGTGAGGAATGATTCAAAACACCATAAAGTCTGCTATGCTGAAATAAAGTTCACTCTTATCTGACACTGTGCCTTAGCACACTATATACTGTTGCTCTGTATCCTCAGGCTGGGCGACCATGATATTACGACCAAAGATGAGAGCTATCATAAGTGGAACGTGCGCTTTACAACCTATTCCTGTAAATGTGTCTAATGCTGACATGGACACGTGCTATTGTTAGTGAGTCAGCCCTGTTGGCAGCTCCAAAAGCACAAAAATTGGAACAGTGTGAACGGTTAATTTTCACAGATTTTATTATCAGTTGCAATGCCAACTATTCATTTGTGAAAGACACAGGTGTGATACCTCAAAATTACCACTGGAGGCCACAGATGTACGTTATACAGTCCCCACACTGGGGCCCACCATAATCCCTGAGAACACAAATCAACTGCTATGGCGAAGATTCCAATAGTGTCCTGGAATATCAGGGGTATTAATTCTCCACTAAAGAGAACTATGATTTTTATGTGCCTAAAGAAACTTCAACCTGCCATTTTCTTTCTACAAGAGACTCATTTGACTGCCGAGACTGTGGGATGCTTACAGTATTCTTGGGTGAGCAAAGGATATCATTCTATGCATACTTCCTACTCCAGGGGAGTCAGTATCCTGATCCATGGGACTATAGACTTCCAAGAGTTTGATAGCAAAATGGACGCAGAGGGTCGGTATATATTTTTACACTGCAGGATTGGTACATTGCAATGTCTATTGGTTTGTGTATATGTTCCTCCCCCATTTACAGCGGAGGTGCTCAGAACATTGATTACCTACTTGGATGGCAAGCCCAAGGTGCCCCTGCTAGTGATGGGGGACTTCAACTGCTGCCTACAGCCGGTGCTGGGCAGACACCTGGTCCCACAATCCTCTGCCCTCTCCAGGGGTACCCCTTGGCGCGGTTGTTGCAGGAGGTGGGCTGGGTGGATGTCTGATGCCAGTTCTCGTGCTTCTCGAAATCTCATGGCACCCTGTCTAGAATAGACTTGGGATTGGGAAATACAAACTTACTCCCTTATGTTTCGGATGTAACTTATAAGCCTCGCAGTGTATCAGACCATTTGCCTTTAGTGGTTTACTTACCAACATCTCCCCTGAGCACTTTAACTAACGCCCCATGGAAATGTAATGCCTTCTGGCTTAAACTGCTTAGTACACCGGAAGAGATAGAGAGGAGGGTGGGTGAATTGTTTACAATGCAAGATCCTATTGAACCTTTGTTATGGCAATGGGATGCCTTTAAGGCATACCTGAGGGGCGTGCTTATAGCTGAGATATGCAAAGTCAAGCGGGGATCCTCTGCCTTGAGAGAGGAACTAGAGACTAGAGTCATGGCCTTGGAACAGAAATTTATAGCTGATCCCTCTGATTCCACCAAGGAGGCATGGCAGTCTGCCCAATCTGCCTAAAAGAGTGTTTTTCCTCCTCCAGGAGTGTCCTCAATCCAGGGACTGTCCCCTGAAACCGGGGACGTCTGGTCACCTTATCTTACAGGTCGATAAAGCTTTTGCAAGGTGACGTAAAGATTCTGGCAAAGGTGTTAGCAATCAGACTAAACAAAGTTATTACTTCTTTAGTGCACTCTGATCAGACGGGCTTTATGCCAAATAAGTCAACAGTAATTAACTTAAGAAGGTTATTTGTTAATGTCCAATCACTGGCAGATAACATGGGTAATAGGGCGCTGCTGTCCCTAGATGCCGCTAAGGCGTTTGACAGCATTGACTGGACATATGTATGGGAATTGTTGCAGAGGTTTGGGTTTGGTCTGAGTTATATAACCTGGGTCCATCTTTTATATAGCCAGCCACAGGCAGACATTAGGGTATTTGGTAAATTGTCTCATGCCTTTGCGTTGAGGAGGGGAACGAGACAAGGATGTCCCCTGTTCCCACTCCTGTTCACACTGGCTATTGAGCCTTTGGCTCTTAGAATCAGGTCTGATAACAATATAGAGGGGTTTCGGTATGGCAGCACTCATGAGAAGGTGATGCTATATGCAGATGACACCAAGCTCATTCTAGGGAACACTGACAGCTCCTTGAGAGCTGTGATGGACACTATCAAGGAATTTGGCAGATTCTCTGGACTTCTTATTAATTGGTCCAAATCAGCTCTTTTATCGCTAGATGGACAACATGCTCAGTCAATCACAGCAACGGGCTCAGTAACAATTGCTACCTCATTTAAATATTTAGGTGTTCAGGTGATTATAGCCCGTTAAATCTCTGCCCCCTAATACAACGGTTTAGAGAGAGAATAAAAACATGGAACACGCTTTACCTATCCGTAGCTGGTAAGGGTAACCTGATTAAAATGATTTTTATGCCACAACTTCTCTACTTCCTACACAACACCCCGGTTGTTATTCCCTTAAAAATCTTTAGAATTAGTAACACCCTTTTTCGTGCTCTGATATGGAAAAATAAACTTCCCAGAACAACATTAGAACATCTTCAGCGGCCCAAAGACGGGTCTTGCGTTGCTGAATCCCTGGTTATACTATATAGTCACCCAATTACAGCATATGTTTGGTACTCTCCCCTGATCCGAGGAGGCGAATGGGGGGGAACGTAGTTCCCCCCAGGCCGTGTTGGAGCATACTGTAAGGAAAGGTCCCATTTTCCAAGCCTCGGAAGCCCAAGCTTTTGGCCTGTCAAATAAAAAGTACCCTAGCTATGTCCTTCTCCAAAAAATATGGAATAAGGTTAAGTACATGCAGAGGGTAACTGGATTCATAGAATTCAGCCCCATATGGAATAATAATACCTACCTGGAACTAGCTAAGCTAAAACATAGGGCAAAGTGGAGGGTACATGGGGTGACCCATCTTAGTCACATTTTTTCAAATGGGGTATTGCTGAAGTTTGAGGCCTTACAGCAGCTGTATGGGATCCCTGCATCCATGCACTTTCTATATCTCCAATTGAAACATGCAGTTAAAGCAGAGTGGTTCGTCTGAGTGGCACCTATCTCTGACTCCCATTTTTGATCTTATTGGGGGGCAGACTCCTCCAAGGGGCTCATATCACAATGTTATGCTATATTATTACAGGCCAACTTGAAGCATCACCCTATGAAAGTGATAAAACAATGGGAACAGGAGGTTGGTCAGATGGATGGGGATCAGGAGGAGGAAGTCTTCCAGACGATTGGAATGTGCTCTTTAAATGTTACCCAGCATCTTACCCAAATGTATATCCTCTACAGAGTATACTTTACTCCCCACAGGCTCCACTGGATGGGAATATTAACAGACCCTACCTGCATGAGATGCAAGAGAGATCCCCGGGACCTTCTTCATATGCTGTGGAAATGTCCAAAACTCTACATGTATTGGAAGAGGGTAGTTGACAAAATAAATGGAGTCTTTAATATTACTCTTCCATTAGAGCCCAGGATTTGCTTACTAGACGTGATGGAGAAATATGAGTGGGAATCACATATCAGAGAGGCAGTCCATAGGGTGCTCTTTTGAGCCAGGAAACTAATTATGATACACTGGAAATCTGAAGACCCACCTACATCGCGGGACTTGGTTAAGAATATTGGAGAGTCACTGAGGATGGAAAAGCTCCTTTTACCAACTCAGGGGGAGCCTGGTTAAATTTGAAAGAATTTGGGCTTGGAATCAACATGGGATAGCTGCTGATGGTGTAGATGTAAATGATTGTACTGGTATTCCATTGACTGACAAATATGTTTTATGGATTTACTTCTGACATTGATGGCTTATGTGTCATATTCACAATTGAATGCACATACTGGCAACATGTAATGTTTTGATATATCTTTCATGAACTTTTTTCTGGATAAAAAAAAAAAAAAAGGTTCATATTGACCATAACATACTGACCATAACATTAACTTCCCAGGTGCAGCCTCTGATGAAGTTAGCCAATAACAAACGTCATCAAGCAGAGTTTGGATGGTGCATGTGGCATGTAGTGTAGTGTTTGCTTGTGTAAATGTTATGCTTAGTCAATGCCTTTAAGTGAGTGAATTTGTAGCAGTAAAATTGTGCTACACTATTGTAGGTCTGTTTTGTGTATGCTTTTTAGGCTTACTCAATAAAGAAATGATAGATCATAGTGTCAGATTAATTCAACTTTGGAGAATACAAGTGTTATTTAGTTTATTGACTACCTGAGGGATGAATCAATTTGCAGAGTGGCTTTTTTCTCATTCAAGTCTCTCAAGTGGGGGGTCGTCTGATCTTATGTGGAGTAACACATTTTCTTAAGAGTTCAAAGTTTTAGTTTGAAAGCTGAATTCCAAGTGTAGCTTTTTTTGCATAGTGACATTTGTCTAGCTTGGACCAATTTAAATATGCATGTGCATACCTGACCAATCACTATGGAAGCTGGAAATAACTGTAGTAGGCACCTCTAGCTTCTGGGTCTCCCTGTAAGGAACCATCCGGGGCCATTGGAAGGCCAATGCGTGGGCGCGCGCACGCGCGGGAGTGCCGGCGTTGGCGCCAAAACGGCCGTTTAAGCTCTCTGCTCCCTGCAGTCAGTGCTGTCCATTCTACAGCGTTCTGGTTCCTGTGACCCCAGTGCTTACTCTGAGAGACTTCCTGTATCTGTGACCCCGGCTTCCTGTTTGACCTGTTTGCCTGCCCCGACCTTCAGCCGGCCTCCGACTACGCATCTGCCTGACCCCCTGATACTTCTATTGCCTGCACGTTGCCAACCCTGCCTGTACCCGACTATCCGCTTGCCTGAACCACTTGTACTGCACCGCCAGCCTGTTACCGACCCGGCCTGAACCACTATCCTTCTTCCTGCACGAGCTCCTGTGGACCATCATCTGTCATCTGTGATCAAGTCCAGCCCTTGTGCCCCCCTGTGCTCTAGAGCTCCCTGTCTTCACTACCAGGGGTTCTCGAACCAGGGCCGCAAGAGAGGTTGCCCCCGCATAAGTCAGACTCAACCACCAGGTACGTGACACTCTCTCTCAAAGCCTTCTCTGATTGGATGAGGTGGAAACACGGATTCTGTAAATGTTGCCTGTGCTGAACGAGCAACCAACTCCCTGTGTTCATTATGCAGTAGGACTGCTGCTCGGCACAACACCCAAAAGCCAGCAGTAATCAATGTAGTAGCAGTGCTGACTATAGTGATTTCCGGCTACCACAGAGATTGGGCAGGTATGGTACATGCATACTTACATTAGTCAAAACTGGACCAATGTTACTATGCAAAAAAGCCATGCCTAAATTTCCGCTTTAACCAAACCTTTAAAAAATCTTAATTGAAATTCCACAGAGCACTGGACATGGGGGGGTTATGAGAACCATGCCCCATTACATTCATTCACTTATAGGAAAAGTTTCCATTGAACAAATAAACTGCTTAACCAATCAGAGTACAAGACATGGAGCAGAACTTGGAAAAAATACTTCTAAAGGTTAAATTGATTAATTGAATATATAATAAAGAAGGATAGAGTCATATAATAAAAGTTGTGTTTTATATACGTATTTTTAATTTTCATTTTCAGCACAAAGACAATAACAAAAGGTAAAAAAGACAAAAAACATTTTTAAAAAAAGCATTTTACACAAGACGGCAAAGGAGTGAATTCTAAATAATTTCTTTATTTCTGTTACTGATGTATTCACAATGTGAAAATAATTAAACATGTTTCATCATCGTTTTCTCTCTGTCCTTTTCACTCTCTCTCTTTCTTTCTCTCTTTATATATAGATAGATATAGCGTTAGTATGCCATAGCCATTGTGAAATGCTTTTACAGGACCAAAAGATGACAGTCTACACTTTGTTCATAATTTTAAACACATATCATTTTGCTATGCTGCTTTGAATTTCCTTTAGCCATTATGTGCATCAAAGTGCTATGATGAAGCTTTATTTCTACTGTCAAGACAACTGCTACCTCTTAAGCAAAAGAAGAATCAAAGACTTGCAACATGCCAGTTGAGTTTCAACCTCACACTACAGGCACTAGCTGCAACCTTTACCGCACACCTGGCTCTCCCAACAAGGGCTCCATACTCAAGAAAATTGAGACTTCAAATGAGCTTTCACCTAACAAGCTATAATTATTGTTCTTGAAAAAGGGCTTAGAGATTTCATCATGACAGGCCATTTGTTAAATAAGTGAGGAGGAGTTTAAGACTATTTCTAATGTAGTTCAAGACAAAAGCTTCATTTCATCTTATATACACTTACTGCCACTATCTTTGTATTGAAAGCAACCTTCTACAGCAATCTCCTTCAATCATTATAGAAGAGATATAATCATTAAAATAATTTCAACAAAAACTTTGCCCTGCTATAATACAGCCTTGATCTCCACGAAGAAGGTACAGTGGCCGACTGATAGAGGTCTCAAAGGTTAATTTAGGTATTGACCTGCAGTTTTGTGTTGTTGTCATAAGTGGGGCTTTCCAGATAGTGGAAAAGTGACTTTATGACCCTGGTGCTTTAGTCTAAATGAAAAAGCTACATTAAGATAAATTGTACTCAAAATGTATACCATTAACCCTGCGTTTTATGGTATGATAGATAGATAGATAGATAGATAGATAGATAGATAGATAGATAGATAGATAGATAGATAGATAGATAGATAGATAGATAGATGTCACTACCATTTTGGTATAGGAATTTTTCACTTTTAGGCTTCTGCACGTTGACCTCTGCCTGCGTTACAATATAAAGTGGAGACATTTTAACAAAATAACTATGAAATCCGTATTTAAAGTATTAACATTAAAATTGGTAAGCTTCTTTTGAGCCTTGCAAAGTAATCCGATGGTTTGCTGCCTCTGTCCAACAAAACCCTGTGTAACTTTCACCAGTAGCTGTAATTGTAAGGTTTGCCTGCATCTCCAACTGAAGGCAAATACGGTATTACATGATTTTGTGTGCTGCTTGATCGCAGACGTGATCAGCACGCACATGCACCCAACATGTACATTCTCATCAAGTCTGACATCAGCAACACACTGACCTTGGATGTGAAGATGATGGATGGGGGCGCCATATAGACATAGTGGTCAGCCAAGGAAACAATGCAGCAGATGAAAAACACATCATGCTTGCTTCCCTTTGACATTGGAAGATGTCCAGCAGTGCCATCAGCACATGGCTGGTGGAAACCAGCGGAACCAGGTACACCCATCTATTGTCCGGAGAAGTCTGGTCAGAAGTGGTTTTAATGGAAGAATTGCAGCCAAAAAGTCATACCTATGACATGGAAACAAGGCTAAGCAACTCAACTAAAACATAGGAACTGGGGTTCGGAAAAATTACTACAGGTGCTCTAAGCGAATGAGTCAAAATTTAAAATATTTTTCCGCAGCAGAAGGCAGTTTGCTTGCCGAAGGGCTGAATAGCAGTACAATAATGAGTGTCTGCAACCAACAATGAAGCATGGTTGAGGTTCATTGCAAGTTTGGGGCTGCATTTCTGGACATAGAGTTGGAGATTTTGTCAGGATCAATGGTGTCCTTGATGCTGAGAAATACAGGCAGATACTTATTCATCATGCCATACCATCAGCGAGGCATGTGATTGGCCCCAAAAGTATTCTGTAGCAGGACACTGACCCCACACATACGGCCAATGTCCTTAAGCACTATCTTCAGTGTAAAGAAGAACAAGGAGCCTGGAAGTGATGATTTGGCTCCCACAGAGCCCTGTAATCAATAGCCTGCATGCACAGAACATCTTCGGTTAGTTCTCCAAGATGTTTGGAACAAACTACCTGCCGATTTCCTTCAAAAACTGTGTGCAAGTTTACCTAGCAGTATTGATGCTGTTTTGAAGGCAAAGGGTGCTCAGACCTTTCATTTGATTAGAATTTCTCTTCTGTTTAGTACTGGTGCCATCACCGTACATTACCACTGCTTCCTGGGATAGCTGTACGCTCAAAGTCATGCAAGAATATGCCCCCCAAAATGACTGGATTGCATTCTCATTCTCTTACTTCTAAAAGTGTCGAAAGCTGGAGCAGAGTATTTATTTTTATTTTTATTTTTTTTACTAACAGCTTATTTTTAAATTGGTTGCACATCAGTTCGACTTTGAGGTGTGGGGGGGACTTGGTGGCTACTATGAAATTTGCCTGAGCTTTTATTTTCCTGTGGAAAAGCACTTGACAGACAGGAGACTGTAGGAGACAAGTGCAGAGTGTTGTCACCCTAATACACAAAGTGTCAGGACACCTGGCGGCAGGTGACAGGTGCGCACCGCTGGGGTTAGGGGCACGCCGCTAAGGTTGTGGACCCTTAGCTGACTGCTGTGAATGGAGCTCTGGGCAGTGCAAGAAAGCAGGTCCACTGGAGCACTGACACAGATACACAGGGAGCTAGAGTATAGGTTTCCCCAGGGCACAGAGTCTAAGAGCCAGCAGTTTTTCACCAGAGCCTCTGATAGTGAGGATGGACTTGGCTGCTACTGACTCCAGGTCACGGCCCCCAGGGTCTCCCAGCTCACACTCATGGCTGGCTACTGGTGGATAGAGAGGTAGCAGCAGTGCAGGACAACAAGGGATAGTCAGTAGGATAGCCCAGGGTCAGGGCCATGAGCAGACAGGGACAGACAGGAGAACACGCCAAAGATTGGTGTATGAAGCAGACAGGAATAGTCAAAGAACAAGCCAAGGTCGGTAAACAGAATCAGATGAAAGCACACGGCAGGAACCACACACACAGAAAGACTAACACACAATATTGTTCGGCAGCACTGGCTAGCACTGCATGGTGTTATATAGTGTTCCTCATTTATAGGCTGGGGTGGAGCCCTGTTGAGGGACGATTACTTGAGCACACAGTTGAGAGGTGCACACCCACTAAGCTAAACACAAGCAGAGATGTAAGCAGACAAACAGGACACGAAATGTACTGCAGATTCATGACAGTACCCTCCCTCTTATGAGTCCTCCCACTTCCCCTGCTTGGGCCAGGCTTGGAGGGAAACCTCAAATGAAACCTCAAAAGACCAGGCGCCAATACATCAGAAGCCGGGATCCAAGACCTCTCCTCAAACCCTTTCCAAAGCACGAGGCACCGAAGAATGCCTTTACAGAGCCAGGAATCCAGAACTTGACTAACCTTGTACTCTTGATCCTCCGCAGAGACTGGAATAGAGGTAGGGAGAGGACAAGAGGAGTTATTGAGGACTAAAGGCTTCTTAGGAGTGGGCAAGGGCAAAAGAAGACCAGCAGGAGCTTGTGTGGAGGATTTAGACTGGGCAGAGACATGACACGCCTTAACATAGTCCTTGACATCCGAGCGGAGAGTAGGACACCAATAGTGATGACTGATGAGCAGAAAGGATTGGAGGAAACCAGCATGACCAGCCCTCTTGGAATCATGTCCCCAGTAAAGGATCTTAGCTCTTAGCTCAGTGGGGATGAGTGTCTTGCCCGAAGGAATTTTTGACTCTAGGGTGGTAGAATGTGAAGGATGCATGAGATCGGAAAGATCGGCTCAGGTTCACAGGTGGACTGCTCATCCAGAGTGTCAAATGACCTAGAGAGTGCATCAACCTGACTGTTGCAGGACACATCCCAGAAATCGCTATACGCCGCAGGAAGAACAGTAGATACTGAGGTGATGGCAACAGGAAGTTTCACTTTTGGGACAACCTTGAGTAGGCAGGACGAGAAACAGGAAGGACCCCAAGCTAAGATTTGCCCAGAAGTCTAGTCCACGTGTGGAGAATGGAGCTGTAAACAAGGAAGGCCCAATATGATGGGGGTTGAGGCCTTAGGCAAGATAAGGAAGGACATCCACCGCTGGTGGAGTGTCCCCACCGACATCTTAACAGGAAAGTCTGGAAGCAGATAGGACCCCCTGGGAGAACAGTGCCATCAATTGCCGATATCATCAATGACGTGGAGAGGGGCAAAAGGGTAAGTCCCATAGAAGATGCAGTTCCCCAGTCCATAAAATTCCCAGCAGCTCCAGAATCCAGATATGCCAAGAGCGAATGAGAGGAAGCACCAACATGGAAGGAAACAAGAAGACAAAAAGGTGAAGGTGATATTTCAGGATCCAATACTTCACCTTCCAGATGTGTGGGACCTGAGCATTTCTCCGGGCGAAGTGAGCAAGTGTCACGAAAATGACCTTTGTCCCTACAATAGAGTCACAGGCCCAGAGTTCTGCACCTAGCACGTTCCTCGGAAGATAGCCTGGTCTGGCCCAGCTGCCTGAGTCCCTCAGATGGCAAGGGATGCTCCTCGGGTCCAAAAGAGGCAAGCTCAGTGTGTCTAAGGACCGGGAAGTGCTGGTGTCTTTTTTCTAGGGACCTCTCCTGAAAACGAATATCGATCTAGTTACAAAAGGAGATGACACTGTCCAGATCAGTGGGGATAGTTCTTCCCACTAATTCATCCTTCACTCTGTCAGAGAGGCCATGTAAAAAGGTTGCTACTAAGGCCTCATTATTCCAGCTCAGCTCAGCAGTCAGTGTGTGAAAATGAAGAGCATACTGTGCTACAGAAGCAGACTGGCTACTGAAGAGACAAGACCCGGTTCCTCAAAAATATTCTGGAAAGGTTTCAAGAAGCTAGACAGGATAGAAACCACTGGGTCATTATTCTCCCAAAAAGGGGCTGCCCTGGCTAACACCTCACCAGACAGGAGAGATATTGTATAGGTTACCTTTGCCCGATCGGACAGGAAGTTTTGGGGCTGAAGTTCAAAATGAATGGTGCACTGTCTAAGGAACCCCCTGCAGACCTTGGAGTCACAAGAGTAACAAGACAGAGCTGGTAAATGCAAATAATTTGTGGCTGCGGCTGTGACCAGAATCGGTGCAGCAGCAAATAGCAGTTGAGGTTGTTGAACCAGTGGTCCTAAGGAGGCCTGAAGCTGTTCAAAACGGGAGGCCAAATCCAGGAGGAATTGCATCACCTGGGTCTGATTAGATTCCTGGGTCTCGAGTCTGCGGACTATGCCCTGCAGTGGATCATCTGCGGGTAGGGTAGTGGCACATCAGCCGGGTCCATGGCTGATCAAACTGTCAGGTCACCTGACGGCAGGTGGCAGGTGCGCACTGCTGGGGTTAGGGGCGCACCTCTAAAGTTGTGGACACTTGACTGCTGCTAATGGAGCTCTGGGTGGTGCAAGAAAGCAGATCCACTGGAGCACTGACACAGATACACAGGAACTAGAGCATAGGTTTCCCCAGGGAGCGGAGTCTAAGAGCCAGCAGCTTTTCACCAGAGCCTCTGATGGTGAGGATGGACTTGGCTGTTACTGACTCCAGGCCGCGGCCCCCAGGGTCTCCCAGCTCACGCTCACGGCTGGCTACTGGTGGATAGAGAGGTAGCAGCAGTGCAGGACAGCAAGGGATAGTCAGTAGGATAGCCAAGGGTCAGGGCCACAAGCAGACAAGGACAGACAGGAGAACACGCCAAACATCGGGGTATGAAGCAGACAGTAATAGTCAAACAAGTCAAGGTCACTAAATGAAATCAGATGAAAAGCACACAGCAGGAACCACACACACAGGAAGCCTAACACACAATATTGATTGGCAGTGCTGGCTAGCACTGCATGGTGTTATATAGTGTTCCTTGTTTAGAGGCTGGGGTGGAGCCCTGATGAGGGATGATTACTTAAGCACACAGGTGAGAGGTGCATGACTTATAAGCTGAACACAAGCAGAGAGGTAAGCAGACAGACAGGACATGAAATGCTCCTCAAGCACACATTAGGCCACCTCCTATTGGTGGTACACCCTTGACACCTAGAAGTCTATGGATAGGATCACTTGTAAGCATTTCATTACAGCATTGCCCAGTGGTGAAGCTAGACATGCCATCACCCGGGGGAAAAAGACTCCATTCGGCGCCCCCCCCTCCAAAAAGAACAGTGTTTTTTATTTTTTTATTATTTTGTACAAAACATAGAGAATCTACTAAAAGAACGCATATTTTACTGAAAACAAGAAAAGGGGGGTTAGAGGGGGGGGTGAGAGAGAAAGAGAGAGGTGAGGGGACAGAGGGGAGCTAAGAGCGAAAGAGAGGGGGGTGAGAGAGAGAGAGCGAGGTGAGACCATGTCTGTCAGCAGGGGAAATGGCTTTCAGCCGCTGAAGAGACCAGTGCGGGACATCGCACCTCCCCGCCCCACCCCACCGATCCCCCTGATGTCTGAGCCCCCTACAGGAGTACCCCCCCAATTGTCTACTCCTCCTCTCCTATCCTGTTCTCCCTTCACCCTCCCGCCAGGCAGTTCCTGAACTCCGCCCCTGGGTTCTGAACAGATCCAAAAACAGTTTCTCTGGGCGGCATCTGGCAGGAAATAGCAGGGGGTGAGAAAATACAGTTCTCACCGCCTCCAGCTCTCTCCCCCTCACTCCCAGCACTGGGCTGACAGGAGAAGTGTTATGCTGTCACTGCTCCTGTCGGCAGTGCCCCCTCAGTACGGCGCCCGGGCAGGTGCCCCCCCTAGTTTCGGCCCTAGAATTGCCATCCCTACCAATGTTTGCTTAGCCAGTACAAGAATTGCCTTACATAGAAAAAATATATATAAATAAACAAAAAAAATGAAAATAATAAAAAAGTAAATCTGTAAATACTGTTCAAAGAAAATAAAAAAATTAATTTTAGTGGAAAATGTTATTGTGGAACATGCCCAAGCCATTGCTGCTGTCTGCCCTTCCCCTGTTGTCCCTAGAAAAAGAATCACAGGCTAAGGCTAATAAGGGCTAAGATGGATAAAACAAGCGTGGCAGCCCCACAAATTCCAGTTGGGTCCCCCTCCCCCCTGCAATTTTTCTTATCCAGTTTGCATTACTGTTCCTACCTGTGTTTTTCTTGACCAGAGAAGAAATATACCTATGGAGAAAATAATATCAAGCGATAAAAATTATTTAAAAAGAAAACCTGTAAATAATTTCAATAAATATGCATTTTAAAAAGTGTGTAGAAGAGTAGGTAGGTGGAACTGAATGAATCCCATGATGTATTCATGATGAGAGTATACTGTACATTCTGTATCGTTCCTTTCGATGAATGATCATGTCAAATTTATACTATGCTTGTAATAAAATTATGAAATTTTAATCATAAGTTTTGATCATTGCTCTCTATTGGAATATGTCCCACAAAATCCCTATTTTCTGTTTTTCTGGCTCGCTGTTTGCCCTGACAGTGCATCTGGACAATAATTCTTGCTAGACTTTCTCTGGGGAGGGGGACATCATTCCAATATCTTTTATTGTTGGTTTATGTTAATCATTTTATGTCATACATGTGTAGAAGAGTAGAAATATGTTTATGTGTTACTGCCAAGACTATGATCCGTAGGAATTTTCACCTATTCTTATTTTTTATCGTGAATGATGCTGCAAGCACCATTTTCACTATAGCCTCTTTTCTTACCATAAACACATAGGAGAAGGTGTAGGAAGAAGAGGTAAAGCATGTAGGACAGGAGGAGCAGAAGGAAGAGGGGAAGGATGAAGAAGAGGGGAAGGAGGAAGGGGAAGAGATAAAAGGAGTAGGAAGTTGAGGTGGGAAGTTGTTACATTACCAAGTCTTGCAACCTTCATGTGACAGCACCTCTACATCTCCTTTTAGACTTACTTAATTTTTTTTTTATGGTCCGTTTTGGGATGGGCTGCCTGCCCAGTAATATAATTTAACATCTTCATTTGCTGCTGCTTGCCCTTCCCTCTGCATTTTGGGAAGGTGAGCAGCCCCCCTCACAGCCTCCAGTACACTATAATGAATTAAATTTAAAATATACTGTACAACTGGCCGTTGAGTGCTTTGGAAGAAAAAGATTGTGCCGGCAAAGCAGAGGAATTGCATGTGAAACATATGCTTTAAGTAAAGCATATGTTTTTTTAAATTAAAAACAAACTGTAGACTATATGCATATGTATATATGTGCAAAATCATCAACAATTATTAAGATGAACGTCCATACATAAATCCATCCTCCAGGCCAGTAATATATTCAAATTTGTGAAAAAAAGACTTTAATCCAGTGCAAGAAATGTGGGATAGTAGACATCTCCACCAAAATCCACTTTGGGCACATTTTCACCTTGTATAACTGACCCCCATCAGAATCAATTAATTTTGCCTCCATTTAGTAGTAAGATGTATGTTGACCCAGCTGGACTCTCCTCAGAGCTTACAATTTCCTCCTCAGAACTCCAGCAATTATGTATTACCAATTAGGAGAGAGATACAATTACAGACACACAGGAGCAGAGATCTACATACTACAGATTAAAACTCATTGATCCACCTTGAATCACCTGAGCTGTTAATGATTGCTGGAATTTTGAGGAGAAAAATATAAAAATATAACCTATCATATAAAACATTAAAAACATTTAAAAACAAAGAAAAGGTAATTGCATCTGGGTATCTCCCACTGAGGGAACCCGGGTCAAGAAATTCCCATTGGATTATATGGGAGGAGTTGCAGCACTAATAGTTTAGACATATTTGAGCTCTGACTGATGGAGTTTAGGGTGGTTATAGAGTATTTATTTGCAGGTCTGGAAGGCAGCTGTTGCTCACTGCTCTCGGGAGCTGCACTGTCTAGCCACTGTACAATATTTGAGGCTATTGTCATACAATATACTGTAAGCTGTAATGCTTATATACCTTAAGCCTATGTTTTGAATATTTTGAGAATAATTGGGGATACAGGGATGGGAAAGGAATTGTATTTTGTGGGGTTGGGATATGTTTTTGTGTGCTCTGCTTTGACATTGTATTACACTTTTAAGAAAATGAAATCTGGTACTGTGGAAAAAGAAACTTACAAACTATATTATAAAACTGTTTTGCCTCTGGCCAATTTGTACAAAGTTGAGGGCTTTAGATTTATTTTAAGATTAAACATTCCTATCGCTTTTAGATCTACTGTGGCTACTACTTCTAATATTCAATTCAAACCTATTCCTGCCAGATAAAAAGACAACCAAAACTACCTAACATGCCTTTTATTTGTCAGTAACACCCCAATCAGATTAGGGTTTGCTACTGTATGTAAACCAAGCGACAAAGTTAAAATTCAATAACACATGCAAAATATTTGATGCCAAAATATGATGCTGCTTAGACCATCTGTGAAAAGATTATTGTACCATAATACCACAAACTGCTTAACCCATGCATGTAATTTAAAGGACTGGTCATTTTTCAATGTAATCTTTGAAGAGTTACTGAAAGGTGGACCCTCTTCCAACTGTACTTAAATTTGAAAACTTTTTTTGCTATTTTAAATGGTAGCGTCCAGCTTCTTATACCCTTGTGACAATACCTTGCCTATACAGTAAGCCCCTAAAAAGAACAGAATTTAAGATCAAGATTTGCCTTCTTGACCTTAATGGGGTTTGCAGTTTGAGTTTCATGGATTTAAAGTAGAAATCAGTTAATCAAACCCAGGCAAATTTGCTCACCCCTAATTAACTAGACACATATTTAAAACAACATCAAATGATTAAAAAATTAATGTGTTCTTAAATGTAGCTAGTGTAACTACTCTAATTTGACTTGTCATAGGCCTGTTGAATCATGTTGTAATACAACAAAGTTCAGGCTGGAAGAGCAGCCTTAGAGACCAGTGCATCTGGGCTGACAATGATTCTGCTGATAAGAGGAATGAGTTTATCATTCTGCTGTGACATCTTCAAGGTCCAATCCAAAGCTAGAGGCAGGAAGGTGTCCTACCTGTAATGCTGTAATTGCAGTAGAGAAACATGATGTCACCATCCTCACTGTACATTCTGGCAGGGCTGTGTAAATCTCAGGACCTGATGGACAGACATGATCGTTAAACATCTGCCATATCTACATTTCAACTGTGTATTTTTTTGTTTCCTGGATTAGGTTTAAGGGTTACCGTTGAGAGGTATTGGCCAATTTAGTTTCTGCCTTTCATTATTACTTTGATATTAACCCTGTTAATTAACCCTTGTTACCCTTACTTTTTAGCACATACATGTTTCCACTTGGCCAACAGCTTAGATTGCACGGACTCAATTATCACTTCTATGCTGATGACACTCAGATATACATCCACGCTAAATCGGATTCTACTTTGGCTGCTTCTCAAATAGTGAACTGTATTTGTGATATAAAAACTTGTATGCCCCATCATTTCCTTCAATTAAACTGTGACCGGAAGGTAGATGAAAGGAGCGCCCAGAGTTAAGTAAAAAATTGATGAATGTTTATTTTAATTGTAGTAGATACAATATGGTCAAGCCAACGCGTTTTGGGGGATCAAGGACTCCGCCTTCTTTAGGGCTAATAGAGACAAAGATAAAATTGTACAAAAATGTATAGATAAACATGATATACCTATGCAGCAGTGAAGATTACAAGGGGCTTAAAAATGTTTGTACATAATTATGTTAACGTGCCATATTAGTATTTCTATTTCAGAAGACAGGTAGGCTGATTGATTCAATTAAACTGTGACAAGTCATGCTTATTGGCACCCCCCCATCAATTACGTAAGGCCAGTCCTAATAGCTTATTTATACATGGAACTGTACTTGAGCTTCATTCTGAATTGAAATATCTATGGGAGGCATTTGATGCTAGTTTAACCTTTGAGCCACATGTATAAAACTTTGCCAGAACATCTTTTATCCACTTGAGAAACATTGCTCAGCTGCATTCTGTGCTATCATACACTGTAGATGAAAATCTGATCCAAACATTTGTGTTCTCCCGATTTGACTACGTCAATGCTCTACTCGCTAGTGTACCTAAATCCACTATAAATCAACTTCAATATGTTCAGAATTCTGCAGCCAGAATCCTGACTAGGTCTGGTACAATGATCATATTACCCCTACCCTGGTGTCCTTGCACTGGCTACCCATCAGGTTTCGCATAGACCTTAACCACTTCAATACTATGCACTTAGAACACTTTACTACCAGACCAATTTTCAGTTTTCAGTGCTGCTGCGCTTTGAATGACAATTGCGCTGTCGCGCGACACTGTACCCAAACAGATTTTTTATCATTTTGTTCCCACAAATAGAGCTTTCTTTTGGTGGTATTTGATCACCCCTGCGATTTTTATTTTTTGCGCTACAAATAAAAAAAAGACTGAAAATTTTGAAAGAAAAATTCTCTAGTTTTGTCACAAAACTTTGTAAATAAGTACATTTTCTCCATCACTGGTGGGCACTGATGAGGCTACACTGACGGGCACTGATGTGGCAGTACTGATTGGCACTGATGAGGCGGCACTGATGATGAGGCACTTATATGCAGCAATGATGAGCAATGTTAGGCGGCACTGATAAGCAGCACTGACGGGTACTGATAGGTGGCACTGAAATACGGCACTGACGGGCACTGATATGCAGCACTGACGGACACTGCTAAGCGGAACTGATGGGCACTCATAGACAGCACTGATTGACACTCATAGGCGGCACTGGGCACTGATAGGTGGGCACTGGTAGGTGGCAATGGTGGGCACTGATATGTGGCACTGATATGCATTGACAGGGGCACTGGTAAGCACTGATAGGGGCAATGGTGGGCACTGGTGGGCATATATACTGATAGGGGCTCATTCCCTGGTGGTCTAGGGTGGCATCTGAAGGTGGCACTGAGTGCCATCCACATTGGGCACTATGTCTCTTATCTGGTGGTCTAGGGAGGTCTCCCTGGTGGTCCAGATCGGCTCCCTGGTGGTCCCTGGTCAGCTCCCTGGTGGTCCTGGGTGGGCACATCCCTGGTGGTCCCTGGGCAGGCTCCCTGGTGATCTAGGGTGGCGATCCGAGGGGGGGCTGTGCTGATAAATCATCAGCACAAACCCTCCCTGTCAGGAGAGCAGCCGATCGGCTCTCCACTCCTCAGGTCTGCAGACCTGAGTACAGGAAAGCCGATAAACGACTTTCCTGTGTTACACTGTGACCAGCCGTGATTGGTTACGGCTGATCACATGGTAAAGTGCTTCGGATGGAAGCACTTTACCGAGATCGGTATTGCGGGGGGTCAGACTGACCCCCCACACCACCGATCACTGCGATGCGCGCCCCCCTGGGCGTGCGGCAGCTTGTTATCCTGAGGATGTCATATGACGTCCAGTCAGGATAACTAAGCCACTTCCTGGCCGTCATTTTGCATACGGCGGTCGGGAAGTGCTTAAGATCCTTTTGTTCACCTACAAGACTCTTCATGGCTTGGCACCCTATTATCGCTCTGAACCTTTTTCAACTTACTCCCCTTCTCGTAACCTTTGCTCCTCAAATTCTTGTTTACTGCGTGTCCCCCTACTGCACCTACACTCAATGGGGGACAGAGCCTTCTCCTGCTATGCTCCAGAACTCTGGAATTCACTTCCTAAGAACATCAGAGAGTTGTCTTCTCTATACTCATTCAAATCAGATCTAAAAATGTTTTTTTCTTTAGATAAGCTTTCACTTAATTGTCCATTTTTTCCTTATGTTATGTTATCCTGTGTGTTTTTTGTGTTTTCATTGTAAAGCACTTTGAGAAGCCACCTTTAAGGGCTGGTTCACACTGCAGTTTCGTCCGATATCGGATGTGATTCACACCGCACTGCAGTGGAAATCACATGTGATCTCTGTGCGATGCGATTTCAACTACACAGATAGTATGGCTGAATTTGCATTCAGACCAAACTCGCACAGGACCCTTTTTTTGGTCTGCAGCAGAATTGGCTCACATGAGTGTGAGCACCCATGTGATCCGATTCCTGTCCGAGTTTGCAGTTCGCAATGCGATAAGCGAACTGATTTGGGGGTGTCATTAGCTTTCTATTGACACTCCCCACAGTACCACATATGGCAGTGTGAACTGCTTGCGAGTAGGATGCAAAGCGGGAACCCGCAGTGGGTTCCCGCATCGCACCAGTGTGAACCGGCCCTTAAGGCGCTATATGAAATAAAGTTTACTATTATTATTATTATTGCCCTTGTTGCATCATATACAACTATTGGAACATAAGATTGCTGGCTCATTTAATTTCCATAAGAGTTAGCTCAAATACTACCCGATTACCTATTCATTACCTAAAGAATATTTGGACAGGGGTTCTGTGGTTTTAAACCCAATTAAAAAATGTTTTAAAGTTTTGAAATAATGGCTGAAATTAAAATTCGGTGGGTTCCCGCATCGCACCAGTGTGAACCGGCCCTTAAGGCGCTATATGAAATAAAGTTTACTATTATTATTATTATTGCCCTTGTTGCATCATATACAACTATTGGAACATAAGATTGCTGGCTCATTTAATTTCCATAAGAGTTAGCTCAAATACTACCCGATTACCTATTCATTACCTAAAGAATATTTGGACAGAGGTTCTGTGGTTTTAAACCCAATAAAAAAATGTTTTAAAGCTTTGAAATAATGGCTGAAATTAAAATTCGGATACACCATAAAGGGATTGATTCAGCAAGGGACAATTTACCTTTCACTTTGCAAGGTAAGTTGCTCTTTGTAAGAAATATTTTCCCTAAACTTAGAGAATGTGGTGAAATTTAATTTTGCAAACAATACCCAATCGTGTGCAAGAAAAATAAAAATAACAGCATTTTCCTTGCACATGATTGGATGATGGGAGTCAGCAGAGCTTCACCTCATTTACTAAGATAATTCTCTTGAAAAGGGAACAGTCTATTTACCTTTAGTAAAGCAACCCTGAAGACTCATTTGTATACTTGAACTGAGGGGTCATTTTTGTAAGGTGAAGCTAACATTTTTCCACTTTCATTGAAAGATTTATAGAGTTGCATATGAGTAGAGCATTGTTCCATAAGGTAAAACTCCTCGATGCATCCAAAAGCATAAAACAAGTGTGTAACTCCAGTAAGATTACTTTGTAATTCTGATTATAAGTTTGATATGGACATTCTTGTTTTGATCTTTATAGGCAATGATTACAACACGCCTTTGTAAAGGAAATACAAATGCACTTCTTGTATACAGAATACTTTATGATTTGTTTTATACCATTGTCTCCACACTCTGTTGTTTTAATTATCCAGCAAAAAAAAAAACCTTGAAGGGACAAAGAAATTTGTTTACAATTTGTTGCCATGTTGTACATCTTAAGTCCTAAGTTACTATTTTTCATACTGCATTGAAATAACTGTTATAATTGTCTATTACCTGGAGCTGCAGTTTTATGTATTCTATTTAATTAAATGTTTTATATTTAAAAAAAAATAGCAAACGTTCTGTAAAACTTCAGCTGCACCTGCTTCAGAGATGAAAAGATGCCCTTGGAACAATTCCAGTTCACAAAAATGAACAATGTGTCTAACAAACACGACATGTTCTTTTTGCAGTTTTTAAATGCTGACGTGAGACGCTAAATATACAATTTAACAATGTAATATGCACATAAAGTTATCTGCAATTAATCACATTTTCTAATAAAATGAACACAATACTTTTACCTGGAATTTATTTATTTCAGTAATCAAGTACATGTAGGTATCATTTTGCAGCTTATTCTCTAACACATCTCTTCAATGGTCAGAACTCAATAAATGTTATCACTGGACCAGCTTAAAGCATAACTAAAGGCTATTGTAACCCAGTCTAAACAGTCCCAAATCCAGTTACAAAATTCTATGCCAAATGCCCCCAAACAGGTATTTGTGGGACTTTGCAGGGGGGTTGTAAGTACAGATTCAGCTATAAATAACTGCTGTAGCACATTTTTTTTATTGGAAGGACAGAGTTCTACTTTAGGGCCTATGAGTTATTGTATTGTGAGAACTGATACATAGCAGATTGAATCCAGCAGCATTCAGTGACTAACAGCAGACTTATCAATAAATAGGTGGTGAAAATACCCAGTTGTAGCTAGTCACATTCAACTGGACTTGTTCTGTAATGTTGAAGATGCTTTGCTTCTTATTCATGAAGCTCCTTCAGTTCAAAGGTCTGTCAATGTTATTGCATAAAACATCTGATAGTTAGGGATGGGCCCGCAGTTCGAGTCGAACGTAAGCTGCCGAACTTAGCCGCTGCGGAGCGCCCCATAATGCATTGCCACAGACGGTGTGCACAGCTCCTCCTCCATGGGAGGGCTGCTGCCATCTACACTGGCTTTGTTTTGATGTTTTATTTATAGTGCAGGGCAGCGCCACCGGGTGACGTACGAGTGACCCGGCCCCTTCTGACATCATGTGACATCAGAGGGGCAGGTCACTCAAGTACCTCACTGGGTGGCCCCGCCCTTCACTATGAATTAAACGTCAAAACAAACCGAGCTCAGTCGGCGGGAGCCCTCCCATGGAGGAGGAGCTGTTCGTTTTTTGGGGGGGTTTTTTTGGGTTGTCACTCGCCATGATTGACAATGGATTACAACGGGGGGACACTTATTTTTATTTTTTAATAAAGGACTTGTCCCTAATTGTCTCCTGTGTTTTTTACTTTTGGTGAAGTAGTAGGAGTACGATGTACCTGATACTAATTCACATGGGGGGGTCAGGATCTGGGGGCCCCCTTATTAAAGGGGGCTTCCAGATTCCGATAAGCCCCCCGTCCGCATACCCACACAACTACAGCCCAGAGTTGTGGGGAAGAGGCTCTTGTCCCCATAAACATGGGGACAAGGTGCTTTGGGGTGGGGGGTACATGAGGGCATGTAGCCTGATATGGTTCAGGAGGGGTGGCGCTTGCTCACCCCCCCTATCCTGGCTGGCCAGGTTACATGCTCGGATAAGGGTCTGGTTTGGATTTTAGGGGGGACCCCACGTCAATTTTTTTTTAAATTTTGGCGCGGGGTTCACCTTAAAATCCATACCATACCCAAAGGGCCTGGTTTGGACTGGGGGGGACCCCATGCAAATTTTTTCAGTGATTTTTCTCTAAATTGCCGGGAACCGGCAATACATTACAGCCGCGATAATAAATGACAATTTTTCCTTCACAAATGTAATTTTTCTCTGGCTATGTTCTAAACATCACAGAGGTGCACCCTTTTACAGATAGACTAAGGGGACCCCCAGGCACATTATTTAAAGGAATATTTAATTTTTATTGTTTCACTCCTCCTGAAAAAAACAATTGATTTAAAAACTTTTTTTGCATTGATACTCTAGCGCAGGACACTTTTTAGGGCATATAAACCTTCAAAATTAGCACTTTTGATTCTTCATGTTCAGGTCCCATAGAATTTAACGGTGTTCAAATGTTTGCACAAATTTTTTGCCTGTTCTGGTGCGAACCGAACCGAGGGGTGTTCGGCCCATCCCTACTATCCTAACTGTATGTTAACTTACATTTATTGAAATTAAAGTAGATCTTTAGGCAAAACTTTTTTTCCATTTTGGATAGAGCAAGGGAAGTTTATAACCCCAGTCAGATTTTTTTTTTCGCCACCTGTGTCCCATTGCAGAGATTTCCCCTTACTTCCTCTTCCATAAATAAACAGGAAGTGAAAATAAATCCTTGCAAGTTAAGGGTATTCCTTGGGTACCCCCAGAACTAGTGTCCCCATTTGAAGATTTCCCCGGACAACCCAAAATTTGGGATTCTCTTTTACTTTTTACAATAAAAATTGACAAGTGTTCTAATCCATCTCCAGTCTATCCAAAAATAGGACAAAACGTTTTGCCTTTAGTTATACTTTAATAACCAAATCAGCAATCTTGTAGTCCAAGAAATGTATGTTATGGAGCAGGTCCAAAAAATGCAATGCTCTCTTTCCTCTTCTTGCCTGGTGGTGGCTGTGAGTAATTTTTGTTACAGCGCTAACTGCTGTTTAAATAATGACACGTGAGTGACATTCTGTGCTAAACTACTTTGAGCCCAGGTCACAGAGGTCTGTGAATATGACAGACTGTATTCACGGGAAGTGGGTTGAATGATTGCTAGCATCATTCAACCCAGAAGGAAAATGTAATCTGGTGGATGGGCAAACTGTCTGGGTGGGACGGTGTCAAACTGAAGGTGGTATTGCAGTGAACACTGTTTGTTTCTCTTTTAATTTTTTTAATTTTTACTTCAACCAAGAATCTTTCTTTAAAGTGTACAGCCAAACCTTTTTTCCCTTATTTTTGATAGATTAGAGAAGGATTACAACTCCTGTTAGGCTTTCACTGTTATCTGGGACTATATTAAAGAAATGTACTCTCATTTCCTGTGCAGTTGATGGTTTACCAGACAGGAACTGAAGGTAATTCTCCAACAGCAACATAGAAAGAAAACAATGTTTCTCTTTAGTAGAGTAGGGGGAGACCTGACAGGGTTCTGTTTCTATATCTGTCCCTGCTGTTTTTTCCTCACTTCTTGTCTGGTGAAACCATTGTCAGCAGGACA
>BLSH010195370.1:48520-79753 GCA_018402905.1 Glandirana rugosa
CTCCCAAGCCCTTTAAATCTTCCATTACTGGGTATGCCCTCTTTTAGGCATACTGACCTTGTGACCACGGCACGCCTCAGGTCACTGCCATTTCTCCATGATAGCTTCCTCATTCAGGTACGTTAAGACTCCGAGTACAAATAATGTTAATATGGCCCAACCAAGTAAAGTAAGGACAGACCCATATTTTAAAACAGTATTAAACCCAAAAGCAAACATTAATTATATTGCAGATTACCAATTCTTAGATGTAAAGGCTTTTGTTTTTATTTTAACCACTTCAGCCCCGGAAGGATTTCCAGCTTTAGGACCGGAGCCCTTTTTGCGATTCGGCACTGCGTCGCTTTAACTGACAATTGCGCGGTCGTGCGGCGTTGTACCCAAACGAAATTTGCGTCCTTTTTTTCCCACAAATAGAGCTTTCTTTTGGTGGTATTTGATCACCTCTGCGTCATTTCTGATCGCCGCTATAAACAAAAGAAGAGCGACAATTTTGCAAAAAAACACAAATTTCTTACTTTTTGCTAAAATACAAATCCAAAAAAAAAAATATAAAAAAACATTTTTTTTCACCGTTTTTGGCCGATTTATATTCTTCCTCATAGTCGTATGACGGCGTTTTGCGTTACAGAGCCACATTGTCGCCGTCAAATGCCGATCAGCGGTCGGCAAGCGGTTAAAGAACAAGTGGTCTTCCAGGTCTATCATTTTACAGGGATGAGACAAACCATTTACCACTGATAGGGGTGTCTATAAAGAAAATGCATGCAGCCACCACATGTAATGATTGGTAAGCTGCAATATTTGCATTTTGGGCTTGGGTTTAAAACCGCTTTAAGGTTTAAAATGTTGAAGCTCTCTTAATTAAAAGCACATATATATATATGAATAAGAACTCATACTGCCATTTCAGCACAAGCAATCATTGTTGCACACTAATCACTTGCAAACAATAAACCCACAACTTGTGCACTGTAATGTAATACCACACAATAATCTATAAACAACATGGACATTTTTTAAAATCATTTTTTGGTATAAAGTAAAAGTTTATGGGTCAAGGACCACTTTCTTCTTTATACATTAAATTCCCAGAATTGTGTGTCCTGTGGCTTTGATATAATAAGAATATAGCCATCTGGCTTTCCCATATCAGGAAAAAAATATTGCCAGCCATATCATTCAACAGCTGCTTCTGTCTCCCCAACCAGCTAGGAATAAGCTGAAAAGAACAAACCTTGAATGAAAACACCTTGACTTTTTACACAAGGACAAAAGGTTGTCATTATGCATACCAGGAATGTTCTTTTATAACTGGTAATTACATATAAATTAGAGAGAGACACACAATACAAAAAAAAATGATTTCTCTTCATTTACCTAAATGTAATTTCTGCAGTCATTACATAATTACTGATATTTTTCTTTGGTATTATTAAGAAAAATCTGTTTCCAAAATTATCTCTATACACAAATACTGAAAGTTACTTATTATAACTAATGATGGGAAATGGAAGGGAGACGCAATTTCTTTAAGACTGGAAAATTAACTTTTAAGTGAGGAAGAGCATTGACATGTTTATAAATAATAATGAGGGTGATAATAAATACAGATCTCCTTCGCCCCAACTTTGTGCCTTAGAAATATCATGTATTAGGCAGATAAAGGAGCACTAAACAATGCACGGTCCTGTATATTTGTTTAGCGTGCCCTACTTTGCTCTGTAAAATATAACTACATAGTAATTACATGTTCTGCTTTTTTCAGGCGCAAAGATGTCATCAATCCCTGTGTATATAAGCAGATTGTAAAAGACACAATTTAACACATTTTTACATGCAGCTGCACTAAAGGCATATTTATGTAATAGTTCTACTCACAGCACATCCGGTCCCAAAAGCAACCTGTGGTAAATTGATGATGTTAAAGTTTGTCAAAAGGAGATTTAACCACTTCAGCCCCGGAAGGATTTCCCCCTTTATGACCAGAGCACTTTTTGCGATTCGGCACTGTGTCACTTTAACTGACAATTACGCGGTCGTGCGATGTTGTACCCAAGCGAAACTTGCGTCCTTTTTTCCCCACAAATAGAGCTTTCTTTTGGTGGTATTTGATCACCTCTGCGTTACTTCTGATCACCGCTATAAACAAGCAAATAGCGACAATTTTGCAAAAAAAAACAATATTTCTTACTTTTTGCTAAAATACATATCCAAAAAAATATGAATAAAAAAAAAACACATTTATTTATCAGTTTTGGCTGATGTATATTATTTTACATATTTTGGTAAAAAAAAATCGCAATCGCGTATATTGATTGGTTTGCGCAAAAATTGCCGCGTTTACGAACTATGAGAATTAATTTATAGGGTTTTTGTTTTTTTCTTTTTTTTTACTAGTAATGGCAGCAATCTGCGATTTTTAGTGGGACTGCAACATTGCGGCAGACATGTTGGACACTTTTGACACTTTTTTGGGACCATTGGCATTTATACAGCGATCAGTGCTATGAAAATGCACTGATTACTGTGTAAATGTCACTGGCAGGGAAGAGGTTAACACTAGAGGGCGATCAATGGGTTAACTGTGTTCCCTGCTTTGTGTTTCTAACTGTGTGGGGGCTGGGCTGACTGGGGGAGTAGATTGATTGCTGCTCCCATAAACAGGGAGCATGCGATCACACTCCTTCTCCCCTGTCAGAACGGAGATCTGTGTGTTTACATACACGGATCTCATTCTGACACTGCGGGGGAGCGATCGCAGGTAGCCAGCGGATATCAAGTCCTCCCTACCCACTCCCTGGCTCCCCTGTTACACAGTGAGCATGTGATCCGCGATCTCGCAGCCACCGTCAGGTGACGGCGGTTTGCGATATCGAGCCAAGTTGCCTCCGTCAAGCCACGGCAGGCGGTCGGCAACTGGTTAAAGAAGTACTCCTGCAAAGAAGGTCTAAAGATAGGGTTTTGTATGCATATTTATATGCATTACTTACCATTGTGCCTCCGCCTACATCTTTATTTGTTCTGCATGCAGCCAGAATGAGCTGCTATACCTGTGGAAGTATATGGGGAACAACTGGCTGCAAACTTGCAAACTGATCCAAATTTTACACATAAAGATTTCTATTTCAATGCAGGACATTGTTTTCAAATGAGAATCCACTGAAACTAAGAAGAATACAACTAATTCAAGTGGATGTAAACCCTCACATATACCCAGTGAAGTGAGCCTCAGAGATTAAACAAATCTCCCTACATAAGTATTCCATGTATATCTGCTGTCTTCAGGTTTAGCTTCAGCTTTAGCTTCATTCTTCATTCAGCTTCATTCTTTAGAAAGTTTTTTAGCTTCAGCTTTAGCTTCATTCTTCATTCAGCTTCATTCTTTAGAAAGTTCACATTGTGTTAGAGATTTTCTCTCCCTGTTCAGCACTGTTCAGAGTGTGAAGTCTGGGCATACAGCCAGGACAGCTGATTGGAGGAAAGGCACACATCCCCTCTCCACATAGGTAGAGACTTTAAGAGCTGATCTCTGAATAGTGTAGCTCTGTGTTAATCTATTTATTGCAACCTCCCCGACACAAAATTCAGTCTGGTTTTATCTCCTGTGTCTGAGAACTTGTCAGAAGTTATCATGCTGATAACAGAAGAACGAAGCAGGAGAAAGCCACCGAACTTAGTGCTTTGAAGAGAGATAAGAAAACCCTGCACATATATGTGCCTAGCTCAAATTTCATGAATTGGGTTTACATCCACTTTAACTTTCTTAAGCCGGCTATAGATGCAGCGATTTTCTTTCCTGCAACCACAGGTCGCAGGAAAGGAAATCTCTTGGTTCCCCCATTAACACAGTCAGTGTTGATGGGGGAAGTCCTCCTATGGAGCCATAGTGTTCTTGCAGTGGGGGGGTAGGGGAAGCCATCCCCGCCAGGAGAACACAGTGATTACCGCTGGCGGCTATAAATAACCGTTAGCAATAATCACATGTAAAATCCCACAGGCTGATTGTACCTAAGTTGATTGATTGATCAACTTGGGTAGATTCAGTCTGCCCATACCTGGTTTGAACCACTGCTGGTCCCTGCTGAAATGGCAGAGAGCCAAACCTTCTATGGCTGGCTTTACTTTATGTTCTTGCAATGGCAGAGCAGGTAATACCCAGTCCAGTACCTATTACCCTAACATTCTTTGCATGTTTTCCTATCCCCTCAGCAAAGTGAACATGATCGATGGAATTCCTCATGTATAGCAGAAGAAGTAAATATCTTGCCGAATCATAAGAACAAAGGATTCTATTTAGATCTACTCAGTTATATGATATAGGGGAGGTATGAAAGGGGAGATGAAAAAGCACAGCTATAGCCCTGCACTGGATGTAAGGATGCCAAGGGTAGTCCATTACCAGAGCATGGGGGATCGCCATCTGCTGGGGAAGTGTGCAATGGGAGGATTTTTACTTTTCTTGGGTTGTGCTTTAACACAATGACTACAAAAGACAAGTACAGACAAGGCATGCAATAGAAAAAGGCTATTTATTTATATGCATTTTATAAAGTAAACACTATATACTGTATGAATAAAATATTTTCGAAAGTATATGATTTGCTTTCATGCTATAATGCAGCATTTGCTAAACCTTAGTGATGTACCAGCATCTTAGCATTTGCGGGAGATTATTATCTCCAAGATGGCCATAGAATCCAGAAGTTGACGCTCTCCATTTTCTTCTATTTTTTTTAGAAGAGTTTTCCACAGTTTGGCAGCTTTTTTGCAACTAACCATTTTTTGCGCCTGAAATTTAAGGGGGCTGCTTACTATAATAAAATCTGCTGCCATACATTGTTATACACATTTGGTTGTGTACTTCTTAATTAAACTTTGTTCTCTGTGTGGGGATGCATGTGCAGAGCGAAAAAAATTGTTTAGTTTTGTTTTGATTTGTTATTTACATAAATTAGTTTAGTTAGATTTTTTTCATTCGTTGAATTCATTTTCCGAATTTGTTTCGTTTACTCGTTTTCAAATCGATTCGAAAAGTTTTCGAATCAATTTCGAATCGTTTTCAAATTCAAATCGTTTTTCGAATTTGAATAGTTTTCCAATTTGAATAGTTTTCCAATTTCCAAGGAGAATGGGGAGGAGTGGAAAGTGGAGGAATAGAATGGAAAAATGTAGAATACAATAGAGGGGAATAAAACTGAAAATGAAAGAATATAATGTGGTGAAGTGAAACAGAGCTGTTTTACTCTGTTGTATTCTATTCTTTTGTTTTCTGTTATATTCTTTTCTAGTCTATTGGGTTTTTTTCGGTTCCATTCCTTTGTTTTCTATTCTATTTTGTTCTCTTTGGAAATTGGAAGACTATTCAAATTCGAGGACTTTTCGAATTTGAATTTGAAAATGATTCTAACTTGAAAACTGTTCGAATTCAAATTTGAAAACTATTTGAATTCAAAAACGATGATTCGAAAATGAGTCGAATTCGAATTTCGTCCAAATTTTTTTTTCTTCGTTATTTCGGATTTGTTTAAATTCAGTACTATTGTTTTTTTTTTTTTTCACAATCAAGTTTTATTAAGAAAAGGGTGTAACATAAATTTTTCAGTCACAGCGTTATAATCAATTCAAAATTATTCAATCACATTGGTTCTTTTAGTAAAACAGACATATATGTTAAACAAATGTCTAAGTAACGTTATTGTTACAAGCCTATAGACGTTATTGCATATAATCATCTGTTTACATATGAATAAGTCTTGATCTAAGGAGATAAACAGTATAGAGATGTCTGCGCATAATGATATATGGTAAGTGATTAACCAAAACGTAACATGAGAAAATAACTAATTGCAAGGTAGATCTGATTAAACGACTGTAAAGCCAGTTTAAATTGCCCTAGGTAAAGGACCTAGGGTGTGGAATAAAGATAGGAGGAGAAAAGGAGATTATAGAAAAAGAGAGGGGGAAAGGAAAGTAAGGGGGAACCAGCCATCACCGCAGTATCGTTGTAAGGACTTGAAACTAATGTATAAGGTGGTAGAATGTCAGTTTGTATTGTAACTGAGATGTTCATCTTATAGTGAGCACAGTATCTTTTAGATCCTTAGTTCTAAGTATGTGTCCGAAAAAGTGAACTTGAGCCAGTTTTCCCAAACGTTGTGGAACATTGAAATAGATTCCTTTTTCATTGCGTTAATTTCTTCCATTTTATATGTGAAGTTCACTTTTTCAAGCCATTCCGAGATAGTGGGAATATTTGTTGACTTCCAATATAGGGGAATGACATGCGCCTTAGCTGAGTTTAGTAGGTGTCTTGTTAATGAGTGTTTATATTTCCTTACAGAAAGATGATTTATATGTAGAAGGCATGCTTTGGCATCTAAAGTGATTGTAGTATTTGTGATATGTTTTATCCAGCGGATAATTGATTGCCAGAAAGTTTGAATCACCGGACAAGCCCACCAGATGTGAAAAAGGGAACCTACCTCTGTATTGCATCTCCAACATTTATCTGAAGATGTTGTGGACCAATTCTGAATCTTTTGGGGAGTAATGTACCATCTTGAGAGAAGTTTATAAGAAATTTCTTGAATTTTAGTACTCAGTGAGCATTTATGTGCAAAGATGCACGCTTTTTCCCATTGTGTGTCTCAGTACTATTGTAATTCAGAAGTTCGGATACATCCGAGTTTCTGAAAAATGAAAATTCATCCGAATTTTAATTTGAAACGAAACGAACCACACATGTCTAGTAGAGGTGCTAGTTTACCATATGCTTCAACTTGGAGCCTCTCATATTTAACAGTTAGGAACGCACTTTACAGAGGAGCTGTAGAGTACAGCACAGCTTCCGCATATATTTATAAATGTGCCCAGCTAAAAACTCTGTTTTTAATATAAATTGTTAGACTGTGCCCATTTGTTTTTGATTTTTTTTATTCTCTTTTGGCAGGCTAACTGCTAAGTGTGCTGCGATGTCCGCTCGTGACCCGCGATCGCCTGTCAGAGCTGCAGAACGGGGAACCGCTGATGTAGACACGACGGTTCTCCATTCTGTTAGGGGGGACATAACATATCTACTGATCCCTGTTATCGGGATCAGTGAGATCTGTTATGTCCCGGCCAGCCCAGCCCCCATACAGTTATAACACAATGAGGTTAACCCCTTCACTGCCCCTTTAGTGTTAACCCCTTCACTGCCAATGACATTTATACAGTAATCAGTGGATATTTAAATTTCTGATCGCTGTATAAATGTCATTGGTCCCAAAAAGGTGTCAAAAATGTCCGACATGTCTGCCCCAATATCAAGGTCCCAATACAAGTTGCAGATTGCCGCCATTACTAGTAAAAAATAAATAATTAATAAAAATGCCATGAATCATTTCGCATAACTTTTGCGCAAACCAATCAATATATGCCGATTGCGATTTTTTTTTTACCAAAAATATGTAGAAGGATATATATCGGCCAAACCCGATAAATATTTTTTTTTTGGATTTTGTATTATAGCAAAAAGTAAAAAATATTGTTCTTTTTTCAAAATTGTCGCTCTTTGTTTGTTTATAGCACAAAAAATAAAAACCGCAGAGGTGATCAAATACCACCAAAAGAAAGCTCTATTTGTGGGGGAAAAAATGATAAAAATGAAGTTTTGGTACAACGTCGCACGACCGCGCAATTGTCATTCAAAATGTGACAGCGATGAAAGCTGAAAATTGGTCTGGGCAGGAGGGGGGTTTAAGTGCCCAGTAAGCAAGAGGTTAAAGTTTGTCAAAGAAAACAGTCAAGTTCTCCACGGCAGGGGTTTCAACACAGAATTAAAGCATAACTAACAAACAAAAAAACCCACTTTCTTCTCACCTGCATTAGCTGAAAAAAATAGAATTGTCTTGTTTTCACAATTTTTAGCAAGTACAGGTTCAAATGTTCAAAGTATCAGGGGCATTTAAGCTACATATCAACATCCCATTGTTGCATTAAAGAAGTAGAAACCATGGTACTTTCAACAGCAAGCTAGTGTTTTGAGAGTGCTGATGCTGTTTTCAAGGGCATTAACCTTTCTTGAACCACAAGTCTAATGCTGATTGGTATATAGTTTCAATAAGGCAAAGGACCACACACTCTGCAGGTCTTAATCCAAGGTTGTATTAAAGTGGTTGTAAACCTTTGCATATAACCAGTGCAGTGCCTCTGGCCACTGAAAATGCAGAATTTTGTATAACTTGTCTGAGTTTTCTGAAAGCAGGGGCAGGGAGTTGAAGTTACACTCTGCAGAGATCAGTGAGAGCTGACTGCAGGGAAGGGACACACAACCCTTGCAAAAAGGTGTACAAAGCAAATAAAAAGGTATTACATATTGAAAAAAAAGACTATATCCAGACCAAGGAAATACAAAGTTAACAGGGATTGCCTATAGGGTAACTCCACTTTCTTCGGGAAAAAAATAGCAAATAAAATAATATAGCGTGTACAATTGCGACACAAGTCATATTGTAATTGATGTTATTAAAAATGACATTTCCTATTCAGTCTGCAGCTCTGTAATTTTATGAAAATGCATTGCAATATGGCCACCTGGAGGTGTTCTGTACACAGAATGAGTGCAGAAACATTATTTCCTGCTAGTCTGATTGGCTCACTGATTTTCCCAGAAGCATACGCTAAGATACAAGTCAGATTTCAGGCATCTCCTGCAACAAAAATCTTATTTTTGGTGAGATACTTCCAATAGGAAATCACATCTAAAGGGATGCAGGCCCAGCAGTTTTCTTCATTAGAACCCTGCAAGTGCACAGCTGATTGATAATTAAGAAACCACTTCCATTAGACTCACTTTCCCACATGGACACAGACAAACACACTGGGATTTCTTCAGAATTACAAAAGTTAGGAATCTGCAACAAAATGTGTTAAAATCCTTGTAATGTATATGGATCACCCAGAGGGGAATTTTTTTTTCTCAACAAAAGTGGAGTTACACTTTAAATGGTATATATCATTACAGAAAACCATCACATAATGAGAGAAAAATAACCACAATTCAAACCAAAAAGGGGGGGGGGGTAGAAGTGTCTTTATGGGCAAGAGAACTGGGAAGAGAGTGTAGGATGAAAAGGCTGGGGGAAGGGTGGAGATATAATGGGATTGGGAGAGAAAAGAAAAAAAGGGGGACGGGGAGGAAAGGGAATACCTTGAGTATACCTTGAGTAAGCAGAGTAAAGTGTCCTCAAGCAAGAGAGCCTTACCTTCCTCCAAAAATTTGAAGTCCAAAACAAGGTCTTTTTGAAGGATTCTTGTTCATTTTGGGAAGAGAAGATACTTCAATGCGACAAATTTCATCAAAATTGCGCAGCCAAAAAAGATATCGTGGGTGGGTCAGAGTCCATCCATTTTAGAAAAATACAGAATTTAGTGGTATTCAGAAGGTGACTGAGGATAGATTTCTCATACATTATGGTAGGAATCAAGGAGTGATGATATAGAAAGAAGGTGAGGTTCTTGGGGAGAGTGTAATTGGTGAATTTCTGCAAGATCACCTACACCTTGACCCAGAATGAAGTCAATTTTGTAAAAGACCAGAAATGTGGAGAAGGGAGCCAGTGCCTGATTTACAATGCCAACATATATCAGGGATATCAGGTTGAATTTATGCAGAATAGAGGGATGCCACTTTGATACAATTTTATAGTTGGTTTCCTGGAGCCTAGAACTTATAGAGCTTTTTAGAGAAAAATTGAGTATCCTGAGGAAGGTAGAGAGTTAGATGCAGATCCTGCTCCCATTGAGCTTGGCCTAGCAGAGCATAGGTGGTAGAAATGGTGTGCCTAAGTCGGCTTTTGCCAGAGCACACCATATCTCATTCGGTGGTCAAGAAACTTTAAAAGCAGTTCTGCATACAACCAAATAGCTTAAAAAGTGTAGCGCCGCCCCCTTAAAAACGAACATATGTGAATAGTGATGGAAACGCCCTATGTGATTCTGAATCACCAGAATGTTGTATCCAGCTTATGCTGATGAAATTTTAATAACTGGTATATACAGTAAATCAAATGAATTTACAAACGAATTAACTACATAAACAGATCTATATGTCATGCATAAAACAATTCCATAAAAAAGCAGTGTCCTATGTGCAATATAAAATAAACTTAGCATGTGTGATAACTAGGGATGGGCAAACTGTTCGGCCCTAGCATGAGTTCTGGCCAAGCATTGGCTGTTTGTCCCTTTGACAAACACCTGAATTATCGGGGCCGCTGCACAGTGCATTGGAAGCCCTGATTGGCTAAAGCAATGAAAGCTTTGCCCAATCAGGGCACAGAGCACTGTCAGAGCCATGATTGGAGAAAATAATGTTGGCTCTTTTCAATCATGGCTCATTGCTCTTAGTCCCGCCCCACACTATAAAAGTATTCTTTCAATAGCGGCCATTTGTTGTGTGATAACGGCGTGAAGAGAGATAGAACAGGGCTCTGTTCAGTGCTACGAAAGGGTTAGTGTGCTATATTGATTCTATGGTCAGTGTAGAATATGAGTTTAGTGTGAATCTAGCGATAGTTCAGTTAGTGTTAGTGTAGTGGTCATTCATTTTGACTTTAGTGTCACTTTAGAGTGAATCTAGTGATAGTTCAGTCAGCGTGAGTGTAGTGACCATTCATTTCTAAATTAGAGTCAGTTTTTTTGTCAGGACAGGTTTACTGCAGTATAGTTCAGTGCATTAGTGCACATTTAACACTGTATACTTCTGTGCGTTACTGCAAGTTTAACGTAGCATATTTCAGTGCGTTAGTGCACATTTAACACAGTACATTTCAGTGCGTTACTGCACATTTAACGCAGTATATTTCTGTGCATTACTGCACATTTAATGCAGTATATTCCTGTACGTTACATGCCATTTAATGCAGTATATTTCAGTGCGTTACTGCGTGTTTAACACTGTATATTTCAGTCCGTTAGTGCAAGTTTAACGCAGTACATTTCAGCGCGTTAATGCACATTTAACGCACTATATGTCTGTGCATTACTGCACGTTTAATACAGTATATTTCTGTAGGTTACATGCCATTTAACGCAGTATATTTCAGTGCGATAATGCACATTTAACTCAGTATATTTCAGTGTGTTACATGCCATTTAACACAGTACATTTCGGTGCGTTAGTGCAAGTTTAACGCATCATATTTCAGTGCCTTAGTGCACATTTAACACCGTATACTTCTGTGCGTTACTGCATGTTTAACGCAGCATATTTCAGTGCGTTCGTGCACATTTAACGCAGTACATTTCAGTGCGTTACTGCACGTTTAACGGAGTACATTTCTGTGCATTACTGCACATTTAATGCAGTATATTCCTGTACGTTACATGCCGTTTAATGCAGTATATTTCAGTGTGTCACTGCACGTTTAACACAGTACATTTCAGCACGTCAATGCCCGTTTAAAGCAGTATACTTCTGTGCATTACTAAACGTTTAACACAGTATATTTCTGTACGTTACATGCCATTTAACGCAGTATATTTCATTGCGTTACTGCACATATTTCAGTGTGTTACATGCTGTTTAACGCAGTACATTTCAGTGCGTTAGTGCAAGTTTAACGCAGTATATTTCAGTGCATTATTGCACGTTTAACGCAGTATATTTCTATTCATTACTGCACGTTTAACACAGTATATTTCTGTGCGTTACTGCACATTTAACGCAGTATATTTCAGTGCGTTAGTGTACACTTAATGCAGTATATTTTTGTGCGTTGTGCCGTTTAATGCAGTATATTTCTGTGTGTTACATGCATGTTTAACACAGTACATTTCAGTGCGTTACTGCACATTTAACAGTATACGTCTGTTCATTACTGCACGTTTAATGCAGTATATTTCTGTGTGTTACTGCATGTTTAATTTAGTATATTGAAATGTGTCAGAGTGGTTTTACTGCAGTATATTGTAGTGTGTCAGTGGAGTGTGTCCGTGTAGTGAGTACTCAGGTTAAAGTGCACCAAACACCACTTTCCATTGATTAAAGTGCATTCACGTACACATTTCCACATCTTCCACAATTCTGTAGGCAACTTGAGGTTGGTGGGAGACAAATCTGCTCACAGAGGCATCCTCCCTCAGGAGATGCCAATGCGAAGAACAGATGTCTCTCCTGCCTTTTGGGAGTACTGTAAGTTCTTATTGTAGCCCCTATCCTGGAAACGTTTTCTCAGGACTCCTGCTTTATGCTTGAAATCAGCTTGGCCCAAGCGATTGCGGCATGCCCTCAAATATTGGCCAACTGGGATGTTCCTAATTAGCACCTAGGGATGGTAGCTTCTTGCATGAAGTAGACTGTTGGTGGCAGTCTTCTTCCAAAATAGTTTCTAACCTGTCCCTCCTCTGTTAACACCAATGTCAAGTTCAATAAGGTAATTTCATGTCTATTCACATGTAAATTTGAGGTTGTAGGGGTTACAGTCTAAAGCGCCTACAAATTCATTCAATTCTGCCTCTGATCCAGACCATAGCATGAGGACGTCATCGATATACCTGTGCCAGGACAAAATCCTGGACAGGCATACCGAGGATGCCCCCCCTCATCAAATAACCATGTTTCCCAGTCCCCCAAGTATGAATTGGCATAGGCCGGGGCACACTTTGTGCCCATGGCTGTGTCCTGGGACTGTCAAAAACACTTTTCCTTGAACTTGAACTTATTATTTATGAGGAGGAATTACACAATTAAAACTGTGAATCCTTGGAAGTCAGTTGACCAATGGAATCAATTTCATACATTTTGTTTAGACATGGTCACAATGAGGAATTTTGCTTTTAAAGATCATATACACATATATTAAGCCTTGTGGGCACATAGTGCTGAGCAATCCAGTAGCATTGGGAGGGGGATAAGGTTTTAACGTAAATGTTATGTCTTATGTGGTACCATTATATGTCATATGTTTTGTCTAAATTTAAATAAAAACTATTTTAATTGATCCAGCAAATCCCATATGTAGTCATACACAGTAAGAATGGTTGGAGCTCAAATCAGGTTTTTTACGTTAGTTTTTCATTGGTTATTTCACTGATAGCTCCCATTCTAATTTAATTAATTTTTGTTTCTCAAATACTGCATTTATGACTTAGGAGTGAGGATATCATAGGCATTGATATTTAGTGCCCGGATCATTCAAGAAATGGCTGTATACAGACAAAGATGATAGAGTCTGGAGGACTCACTGCACCCCATTAAGTGCATCAGATGTTCCAATGGCACTGTGAGGGGGCCAGCAGCATATATGTCCACAGGCAATGGTGGACGTGGTCAGTCCTCAGGCAGGGCATCATTTCCTCTGTTTAGTGATGTTGCCCATGCTATCCAGCCACAACGTGCAGAGGAGGTGGTGGACTTGCTTACTAAACCATCCTCATCCTCCTCATCCTCCGTTACCCTAGCAGAGACTAGTGTGCAGTCCACTGCAGTTGCCAGAGTGGCTTATTCTGCCTCCTTGTCCACAGCTATTTCTGCCATAGCCCCAGCATCAGGCATGGAGGAGTCAGCTGAGTTATTTGAACACAGCATCAGCCACTTGCTCCTTGACGATGCACAGCCATTACTTGATTCAGATGTCGGTTACGATTTTGAGGAAGGTAGGCACATGAGCCTATAGAGTGGTGAGAACACCGGTACACAAATTAGCAGTCCTGTTCCCCCAGCCGCAGTGTATCCAGTGATAATGAGAATGGAGATGATGATGATGAGGTCACTGATGTGACTTGGGTGCCGCGTAGAGCAGAATAGGAAAGTGAGGGTGAGGCACAACTCCAACAAGGCAGCCATCATGGAAGAGTAGAGAGCAGCTATCTTATTCCATCACATTGTTGGTATGCTACCTCCCAGCCCACTTCCCACAGCTCAGCTGTCTGAGCCTTTTTTAGCACATGTGCAGCCGATCACACTGTTGCAATTTGAAAACTTTGTCTCAAGCATATCAAGCGTGGCAAAAACACCAGCCATTTGGGTACCACATGCTTGACAAGGCATTTAACCTCCCACCATTCAGCCCATTGGCAAGAGCACCTGAAAAACCACACAAAAGGGATGCAATTATGTTCCTCCTCCTTACTCACCTCAGTCTACCCCTGCTATACATCATGACCTCTCAGTAGCCTTCACTAACAGGGATGATGGTATAGTGCAGGGTGTCCCAGGTCCTTGCAGCACATCTGCCAGTAGCACGCCACCAGCTGTAGACTATAGCTTGCAAATTTCTCTGCCCCATCTGTTGCAGCAAAAATAAATAAATACAGTCACTGCCACCCACATGTCCAGCATCTAAATGCAAGCTTGTCAAAGCTGCTGGCTTTAGAACTTCTACCTTTCCGTCTGGTGGATTCTGCCTCCTTCTGTGAATTTGCAGAATGACATAATTCTGCTTTCATCAAGAGTACCGCTATAGGATTATGGTGTGAAGGCACCTCCGACACCCAAAGACCAATTTTTACACACCTGTTTGACAGGTGCATACCATTGCAATTTTTGACAGCAAGGCCAATTCTTGCTTTCATCAAGAGTACCTCTATAGGATTATGGTGTGACGGCACCTCCGACACCCAAAGACCAATTTTTCTGCACCTGTTTGGCAGGTGCATACCATTGCAATTTTTGACAGCAAGGCCAATTCTTGCTTTCAACAAGAGTACCTCTATAGGGTTACAGTGTGAATGTGCCACTGACACCCAAAGTGCAATTT
Organism: Glandirana rugosa; assembly: GCA_018402905.1. NCBI lineage: Eukaryota > Metazoa > Chordata > Amphibia > Anura > Ranidae > Glandirana > Glandirana rugosa. The sequence goes on from BLSH010195370.1 coordinate 63,265, forward strand.
TTCCACACCTATTTGACAGATGCATATCATTTAAATTTTTGATAGCAAGGCCAATTCTTGCTTTCATCAAGAGTACCTCTATAGGGTTATGGTGTGAAGGCACCTCAGACACCCAAAAACCAATTTTTCCACACCTATTTGACAGGTGCATATCATTTACATTTTTGACAGCAAGGCAATGCTTGCTTTCATCAAGATTACCTCTATAGGGATACAGTGCGAAGGCAACCCCAGCACCAAAGACCAATTTTTGTGCACCTGCTACTTCTATCCAAACAATCTCTAATCTTGGTCCCAGTGCACTACATTATGGCCTCATCATACAGACTGGCTCCCCAGGCCATTGTTTACAAAATAAAGAAAGCTTGCAGGGAAAATTTTTTTTTTTTTTTTGCTTTATATATGCAATTATTGCTGCAGCAGCTTCTATACACAGTACAGATGTGCCACTTTACAGGTAGACTAAGGGGACCCCCCAGGCACTATATGGAAAGGAATTTTTCATTATTATTGTTATTTCCCATTTTTATGCTTCCACTTAAAGCATCAGTAAATCACTGCTCACCTAAAAATGATGTTTTCTTACAAACTTTTTTTCATTGATACATGTCACCCAGGGCAGTACCCAGACCCCCATAACCATTGTATGCCCAAATACTTGCATATAAGCCTTCAAAATTACAGTTCAGGCCTTACAGACTTGTTTGGGGTTTGTTATTCAGTTCCAAACTTTTGCGATGTTCTAAAGTTCTGGTGCAAACCGAACAGGGGATCATTCGGCCCATCCCTAGTGATAACAAACAGTTCTACAAAACTATTTATTATTTACTGTTTATGTATATATACCATATAGTAAATGATGGTGAGAACCTCCATTGTGTGAATATAAAGTCAATAAAAAAATGTCTCTCTAACTTTAAAAAATTGTGAAATAAACTCTGTGTCATGAAAAACAGTACATTTTAAAATGTGCTGCTCAAACTTATCCAACAACACTGCACCATGTGATATCCACCACCTATGCACACACCTCCATTTTATACCTCAGAGGGTCACTGCTTGCCTTCCCCACCCTAGATGCAGATCCATTGGTATAGGACAGTGTTTCTCAACTCCAGTCTTTAACCACTTGCCGACCGCTGATCGGCAATTGACGGCGACAAAGTGGCCCTGTAACGCAAATCGCCGTCATACGACGGCGGCCGCGATACAGAGCCACTGTGAGCGCTCACTGTGTTCAGGGGGGGCCAGGGAGCGGGTGCGGCGGCTTCGATTGCCGCCGGCCACCCGCGATGCCCCCCCCGGAGTGAAGGAGCGGAGGTCCGTGTAAGTAAACACGGACCTCCGCTCTGTGTGTGGGGGAAGGGCTGTGATCACAGCCTTCCTGTACATGAAGGCTGTGGCCACTTCCCTTCCCCAGCTAGGCAAGCCCCCATACAGTTAGAACACGCCCAGGGAACATACTTAACCCTTAGCGCGCCCCCTGCAGGTTAACCCCTTCACTGCCAATGGCATTTACACAGTAATCAGTGCATTTTTATAGCACTGATCGCTGTATAAATGCCAATGGTCCCAAAAAAGTGTCAAAACGTTCCGACATGTCCGCCCCAATATCGCAGTACCGCTAAAAATCGCAGATCGCCGCCATTACTAGTAAAAAATAAAAAAAAAATTAAAACCCCAAAAATGAATTCTCATCATCCGTAAACGCGACCACTTTTGCGCAAACCAATCAATAAGCGCCGATTGCGATTTTTTTATCGCAAATATGAGGAAGAATATAAATCGGCCAAAAACGGTGAAAAAAAAAGTTTTTTTTTGGATTTGTATTTTAGCAAAAAGTAAGAAATTTGGGTTTTTTTGCAAAATTGTCGCTCTTCTTTTGTTTGTAGCGGCGATCAGAAATGACGTAGAGGTGATCAAATACCACCAAAAGAAAGCTCTATTTGTGGGAAAAAAAGGACGCAAATTTAGTTTGGGTACAACGCCGCACGACCGCGCAATTGTCAGTTAAAGCGACGCAGCGCCGAATCGCAAAAAGGGCTCCGGTCCTAAAGCTGGAAATCCTTCCGGGGCTGAAGTGGTTAAGGCGCACCAACAGGTCATGTTTTCAGGATTTCTCTCAGATGAAATGGCTGTGGCAATTACTAAGGCAGTGAAACTGATCAAATCACCCGTGCAAAATAATGAAAATCCTGAAAACATGACCCTGTTGGTGCGCCTTGAGGACTGGAGCTGAGAAACACTGCTTCACCGGCTGATTCTGCTCAGTAAGATGGATCCTCCAGCAAACAAGGTTCAAATAGAATCAAAAAGACCATCATTGTGTTTTACCATATTAAAAGATTCACATTTTATTAAAATCCAAAATTTGCACTCACATAGAAAAGTGCACTTTTACGCTTGGTTCACACCTATGCGTTTTTTAGTGCATTTTGCAGAAACATATTACAGTCCATGTAACACTGTTTCCTATGGATCTAGTTCACACCTGTGTTTTAAGCCCATGCATTTTTTTGGAGAAGGTCAGGGACTTTTTTTTTCCCTGCAGCAGATTGCATTTTGGACCCACACCAAAAAAATGCAAGTGTTGCGTTTTTGATGCGTTTTGCATTTTTATTTTGCTAAAAGGTGTTAGGGTTAAGGGCTAGGTTAAGGGCATACTCATTCGCCTGGGGCCCCCCTTGTTAAAGTGGGCTTCCAGATTCTGATAAGTCACCCCCCACACCACCTAACCTTAGTAATTACCGCTAACCCTAACAATTACCGCTAACCCTAACTCCAACCCTAATGATTACCCCTTCCATTTAACCCTAACCCTAGCCCTTAACCACAACCCTAACATTTAAACCTAAACCGTGCACATGGATATATGGCTTGTAGTTATACAATATGCTGTCCCCTCAAGAAAAATCAGGAGATCAACATCACCTTCTAACCATGCATTCCAATCACACTTCCTGTTTGGCTTGACTCCGCCTCTGACTATTTTTGTCACTGGTCATGTGACTTCCTCAAGGAGATGTATGCTGCCTCCAAAAGCCCATTCTAGCTTTAGTTGTTACCAAACACATGACTCAAGGTGCCTTACATACGAGTGTCATCATTTGGGTATGCTTAGGGCAACAGGATGTCTAAATATTGTCCTGCTTCTAGCTGTAGCTGATACCAGCCCATTTGCCCGTTTTGCCTGGCTGCAATCTCTGAGTTTGGAAATATTCAAAAATACTGCATTGCCATTGTTTACGAATTGCATACATCCATATGAAATATTGATTCACTCAATATTCACGTAATGAAATGAATTAGTGACCACTGCTCTCTGGAGACATTCGGTTAGCTGCTTTGCTATTGTACAACAAAGTGCAGAACTTTTCAGTGCACATGCATTGCAAGCGGTCTTAAGAGTACAGTGTGATGATATTATGGGCCTCTTTTATCATCATCATCTGCAGTGCTTTAATGAAGGCACATCACCAGGTGAGACAAACTGCAAAACTGGAAATAAAGATCTCAGTGTTATCATATTTTATCATATTTCAAACAGTGCCATGCTGGCATTATTTCTAAATCATAGATATTGTAAACTTTCATCCACATAATATTTTTACTTTTTGAACATTTTGTTAAGGCGATAATTATTGTTAATTTACTGTTTTGAATTTTTTTGTAAAGTGGTGAGTAGAAGTTATGTTGGGACATTCATTTGCAGTATGTAATAACACTTTGAATAGACCCATCCTCTGAATCATATCTGCAGTACACAGCTTTTCAGTTGAACAAGCACCACAATCACCGACCTTGAAAATGTTCACAAATACCTGTGAATGGTTCGCAGGAACCTTGGTAACAATAGAAAGACACACAAGTGGTACTGCTTCCACTGTGTAATAAACATCACAGGTGCATATTCAAAGCATTTGTCACTTCCCACTTCATAGTCAAAGAACTGAATATTTAACTTCATAAGTAGAAAGACTATACATCATTATGGAGTAGACAGGAGTATTCTCTTAGGGTATAATGTGACAGTAACACCAAAAAATAAGTTGCCTTATTACGCACTTTCAGTATTATGAGATTTTAATAATTTCTGCTCATAATCAATAATATATGCTCTATTAAATGAAAAAAATTGATAAAACTGCACTACCCATGACTATATATATATATATATATATATATATATATATCGTGGGAGATTAGCTAGTGGGGATCACTTTTCAGAAGCAAATATTTGACATGGAGGACAGTTTCTTAAACCTTTACCAGGTTTATTGTTTCAGGTTTGCAAGTTCAAGACATAAACAAAAACAGAAAACAAAAGCTCGCCGTCTGGCGCTAGACTAAACAAAACAGGTTCCTCTCTATACAGTGTCAGGCTGTACCCGACACCCACAAAACATAAGCAAAGTGCAAACTTTGTTTGTAGAGTCCAAATTAGCACACAAAGCTCTCCCAGCTCTCTCCCTCTGAGATCCAAAACAGAGCTCAAGTGAGATCTCTTCCTGATCCTTAAATGCGGGTAGAGAGGGGTTTTATTAGACCAAAAACTCCGGGCCGGAACCGACTCTGCCACGGTGGCCGGCAAAACACGGGTCATACTCCCGCTAGTCGCCTCAAAATGATCGCATGCAAGGCGACAAGTATTGCTCAGCCATTGTCGTGCTTCGCATAACGTCACATATCCCCCCTCTGCTCAAGCTCCTGGGGGCGGAGAAACTGTCCCGACCATGCAGTGGGCTCGGGAAAGACCATCTGCATTATTTTGGAGCCTTCTAGCCTGGTGTTCTACTGAGAACTTAAATGGCTGTAGGGCCAGGGACTGCCTAGTCACCCGGCTATTTTTCTCCCGGTTGTTACATCCACTTGAGGGGGGCATGGTCGGTGACTAGCCTGAATGACCAGCAGGTAGTATTTTAGGGCCTCTAAGGCCCCCTTGATGGCCAGGCACTCCTCTTCCACAATGGCAAAATTATTTTCATGTCTATTAAGCTTCCTGCTTAAGTAGACGACCGGGTGCTCCTCGCCGTCTCTGATCTGGGACAGAACAGCATCTTGTCCCGCTTCAGAGGCATCGGTTTAAATGACAAACTCCTTTGTGAAGTCCGGGGTACAAGAAGAGTTTGCTTCAATTTCTGGAAGGCCTTTTCAGCTTTGGGATTTCACTTAACTATTCCTGATGCTCTACCCTTTGTCAGATCGGTCAGAGGAATGGCAATGGTGGCAAAGTCGGGGATGAAGCATCGGTAATACCTTGTAATCCCCAGGAAGGCCCGGACCTGTTTCTTGCTCAACAGTTGGAGCCACTTTTGAATGGCCTCGATTCTATTGGCTTGGGGCTTAATCAGACCTCGACCAATCACATACACAAGGTATTTGGCCTCCTCGAGACCTATGGCACACTTCTTCGAGCTTGCTGTTAAACCTGCTACCCTCAGTGAATTTACTACTGCCTGCATCCGGGGCAGATGTGATTCCCAATCTGGGCTGTGGATGACCACATCATCCAGATAGGCCGCTGCATAGGGCCGATGCAGCTTCAAAGTCCTGTTCATTATCCTCTAAAAGGATGCAGGGGCCCCATGCAGACCAAACGGCATTCATTTGTATTGGAAGGACCCCTCTGGGGTAGAGAAGGCCGTTTTTTCCTTTACTGACTCCCTTAGGGGGACCTGCCAGTATCCATTAGTTAGGTCTAGGGTTGTTATTTACCAAGCCCCTCCCAACCTATCCACAAGTTCGTCAACCCATGGCATTGGTTATGCATCAACCGGATAATGCCATCGGGCTTTGGGACCAACACTATAGGGCTCGACCAGGCGCTGTGGGACTCTTCTATCACATCTAACTCCAACATGGTTTTTATTTCTCTCGCCACCACTTCTCGTTTAGACTCAGGTATTCGGTAGGGTTTTACATTTACACGGACCCCTGGTTCCGTGGTTATGTCATGTTGTAGCACAGTGGTCAGTCCAGATAGGGAAGAGAAAAAGTCTCTATTTTTACAGACAAATTCCTTAACGTCTTTTTGTTGCATCAGTAAAAAGGACTCGGTTATGGGGACATCCGGGGTCAGGAGTAACCTGTCCTTTTGGAGAGCGGGCACGCCCAATAAACTCGCCCTGTCCTTCCATGGTTTTAGGAGATTAACTTGGTAAATCTGCTCCAGTTTCCTTTTCTCAGGCTGGTAAACTTTGTAGTTTACTTCCCCCACTCTTTCCTAATCTCAAAGGGACCCTGCTATTTTGCCAGGAATTTACTTTAGACCGTGGGGACTAGCACCAGCACTCTGTCTCGGGTTAAAAGTTTGGGTTTTGGCATCCCAATTGTAAACCCTTCTATGGGCTTCCTGGGCTTGCTCCATATGCTCTCGTACAAAGGGCAGGACAGCATTCGATCCTGCACGTCAAGGAGACGTGTTCTATGACGCTTCTATATGGGTGGCCTCTCTTTCCTACGCCTCTTTTGCGACATCTAGCAGCCCCTGGGATGTCTACCATACAAGAGTTCAAAGGGGAATACCCTGTAGATGCCTGCGGTACCTCTCATATGGCAAACATGAGGCACAACAGCAAAAATCCCAATTTTGCCCATCTTTATACACCACCTTTTTTAGTATACTCTTGAGGGTTTTCTCCATACCCAGGTGCTCCCCCCATTACAAGACCATGGGCCAGATCTACCACTATTCGGCGGAAGGGTTTAGGAACCACTAGTTGTTCCAGTTCGACCTCTCCGTGTTTCACCACCTGATACAACAAATAATTTTTAAGCACCATGTAGGGAAAAGACACCCCCCAATTAGGGTCCACAGGTTCCCCATTCTTCACCTTCATGTTTTCTCTGGCTTTGAGGAGAGTGACCTTCCGTAGTTGTTCTGTACAGAAGGCCTCTCTCTGGACCTCTAAGTATGGGACTACATTCGATTCACTCTCACCGTCAGGGACAGAGACATGGTCTGGGTCATAAGCCACCTGCTGGGAGCTATCTTCTGGCTTCTCCGGCTCCCCAGCCATTACAGGAAAGGAAGAGGGTCTCCTGCCAGCAATCTCTCCTTCCATTTGGCAAAAAGGGTCTGGTGAGAACTCCGGTGCCTCCTCAGCAAGGGGGGCTTTTTCTTCCAGGCTCTCTGTGCCTTCCCACAACCTCCAAAAATTGGGAAAATCCCTCCCCACTAGGGCTTCATGAAGCAGGGAAGGCCCCACGCCCAATGAATGGGTCACTCAAGGGTGTCAATCTTGACCAGCGCTGTCTGGTAGTCATGAGTGTCCCCATGGATTCAAATGACCCTGGCAGAGCTAGGGTGTAACCTGGCCGGATTTACACAGTTGCTTTTGACCAACGTTATCACACTACCAGAGTCAAGCAGCTCAGTGACGGGTTCCCCATCAATAGCAATCACACGCATTGCTTCTCTATGCTACTTGAGCATGATGCTGTACATGCAACCTGTGAAAAAAGAAAAATGCGTCTCTTCATTAAGCATTATCACATTGCATGGGTTCATCATTCAGGGGACAATTGGCAGCAATATGTCCCTATGCATGGCATCGATAGCACTGTATGTGTTCTATACCCAGTCCTCTCAAGGGTCCCCTAGACCTTCCTGGCCTCTTTGGCCAGTCTCCAGGTCTAGAGGCCAAAGTCTCTTTAGCCATAGCAGTCTTATCAAACTTCCCCACGCCCTTGACCCCTGGAAAAGTCTTACCAGATCCGCCGGGCGATCTTTCACCCCTAAACACATTGGAGTGGGGGGCAGATGGGTGTAACAAGTCCTCTGCAGCAGTGTATCTCTCCACGAGTCCACCAATTGGTTGGCAGTTTTGGGGTCCCCATGACTGACCTGCTTCCTCAAAGCACGCAGATACTGGTCCATGACCACACGCTCCACACTCTGGGGGCCTGGCAAGGTCTCAGGATGCAACCACTTCTTAGTTCTTAGTGAACATTTGCGAGCGGGGTGGCTTGTCCATGCAGTAGGACCGCTGATGTGCCCATTGAGCCCGGACGGCCATGGTGACCCCCCGGCATGCGAGTGCCTCCGTTTTTAGAGTCTCATAGTCATGGACCTTTACTGGTTCCAAAGTAGGCTTTTTGGGATTCACCTGTCAGGAAAGGACAGGACAGTCCCGCCCACTGCACTTTTGGTCATCCTTCATGATCAGCGACTCTTTCAAAGGTCGTGAGGTTCGCCTTCATGTCATCTGCAGGTGTCATCATTTGCAGGTGGTAGCTGGCATGTACCATCTTTTGTTCCACCGGCATAGGACTTGCGGATCCCTTCTTTAATTCCACCAGGACCTCCATAAACTGGCAATTCATCTCTTGCAACTTGACGATTAGTTTCCTGCTGCTGGTGATTGCTCTCTTGTTGGGTCGCAGTGGCCTGTAACAGGGCCTTTATTACATCCTCCATCTTCCCGGAAGATGCCCGCTGAGTCCACCACATGTGGGAGATTAGCTCGTGGGTGTGACAAACTTGGGTATCAGATCGCTGCCCTCCTCACCGACCGGTGACCGAGTACCCCCCTGATCTAATACCGCACTTGTCAGGAACGTAACAATGCCACTCTCAGCTGCTTTCAGCACAAAGATTTCCCAGTTTGCGGGACCACCATCTAAGTGTCAGCCGCCTGAGAGCGATTGTTACCGGGCTAATTCAAACAATTAGCCCTTTCTCTGCTACCACTTCTGGATTCCAGCCAGAAGACCCGTATGTTAGCAATACCAGTATTTTAGAACACGCCTGTGCATACACTGTCACTACAGACAGATATATTCAGATGCGTTATTCTAAAAACAGTATCGCTCTTTGAAGGAACAGATTCGTAATAGTTGCATTAAGAGCTTTAGGGACAAAATTTTTCACACTTTTCAAAATAAGGTTTAATAATGAAAAGGTCATGTAAAGTTTTAGGTGCAGTAAAATATTTACAGAAAAATAAAAGTACAAAGTGAGACAAATTTACAGCAAAGAGACAGAATGAAAAAAAAGATATTACCTTGCCTTTGAAATGTCCTTGCCTAATCAGTGTTTCGAAGATGATTTCCTGGTTCTCTGATGTTTGATGTTAAGTGAGAACTCCCAATCTGTTTGTGACAGTCTCTTTTTCTCTGGACCACCAGGGGTAGGGCCATACCTCTCTGCCCATTCGTATGAGAGAGGGAGTTTCCTTGGACAATGTCCAGGGCGGACCGTGGAGATACATGCTGCATAATCATGCATGGATCATAACTTGTTACTGGATCGTCCGACATATTTTACAGCAAGAAATTTAATTTCAGCTTGCATAAAGCTTTCATATGACTCCAAACATGAGAATTCTCATGAAAAACCTTATAGGACCCTGGGGAGGGAATGGACTAATTCTATCCCTCCTTGGGTAACGAGGGGTGAATGTTTATACTTGAATTATCTGGGCCGAAATTCTACATTCAAATATGTAATGTTCATCACTATGGCATACTGTCACTTACCTGGTGGTGGAATCTGACTTATGCAGTGGGCAACCTCTCTTACGACCCTGATTCCTGAACCCCTGGTAGTGTGGACAGGTAGCTCGGGAGTGCAGGGAGGCACGAGGGTCGGACTGGGTCACAGGTGGTGGTGTGCTGGTCCGTGAGGTGCTCGTGCAAGCTGAAGCGTGGTGGTGCAGGCCGGGTCGGTAACGGGCTGGCAGAGCAGTACAGATGGGTCATACTGAAGAGTAGTCGGGTGCAAGCAGAGTTCGTTAACTGGCGGGCAGCGAGGTACAAGGGAGCAGGCAGAAGAGTGGTCGTGGAAGCCGAGGTCAGTGCAGGAAGAGATCAATAGCAGAGTCAAGGCAAGCCGGATCACAGGAACAAACAATCAGGATCACAGGTTGCTACAGGAACACACAAACGCTGTAGAACGGACAGCACTTGCTCACAGGAAGCATGCTGTTTAAAGAGAGCTTCCGGCACCGCCTCTTCCGGGGACTAGAGGAAACAGCAATCAAATGCAAACACGTCCTCAGCACAATCTTTTTCTAACATTGCCCCCCCAAGGGGCAGCCTCCGGATGCCCAAACGGACTAGTTTAGCAGGGTTGTTCTCCTTGAAGGATCGGATGAGTTCATTCACATGAATGTTATCTGTAGGCTCCCAGGAGTTTTCTTCTGGGCCATAGCCCTTCCACTTCACTAAGTACTGAACCGTGTTACCCCTCTTCCGGCAATCTAGGATAGCCTCCAGTTTGAACTCCTCTTCGCCGTCTACTAGGATTGGGCCTGATGGAGCTGTCCTCCGTCCCGGGAAGGGGTCTTGAGTCACCGGTTTGAGTAGCGTGACATGGAATACAGGATGGACTCGCATGGACGGAGGAAGGACCAGCTCATATGCCACCTGGTTGATCCTTTTCTTCACGGGGAACGGTCCCATAAACCTTGGTCCTAATTTCTTGGAGGGGCAGGAAAGTCTCAGGTTTTTGGTCGCTAGCCAAACTCGGTCACCTGGTTGCAGGTTTAATTCCCCCCGCTTCCCCTTGTCAAAGGCCTTCTTGTTGAGCTCCTGGGTCCAGGAAAGAGTCTCCTGTAGCAATTGACTATTCCTTACAAGGAATTCTGTGATGCTTTGGGCCGCTGGCACCGAACTTTCTGGACTCACGCTGGCTAGGAAGGTAGGATGGTAGCCGAAATTCGCCCAAAACGGAGATTGTTTCGTGGCTGAATGCACCGTGTTGTTGTAGGCGAATTCGGCTACCGGAAGCAGCGAGACCCAATCGCCCTGGGAGAAAGAAGAATAACAACGGAGGTACTGCTCCACGGAGGTCTAGCTTGGAGAAAATAGTAGCAGCGCCCAGTCGCTGGAACAGCTCGGGTACCAGAGGCAAGGGGAAGCGGATTTTAATAATAATCTTGTTGAGGTCCCGGTAGTCGATGCATGGTCTCAGAGACTGGTCCTTTTTCTCAACAAAGAATGTTCCCACTCCAGCAGGGGACGTGGATGGCCGGATGAAACCCTTCTCCAGATTTTCTTCTAGGTAGGCCTTGAGGGCCTTGAGCTCCCCCTCAGAGAGTGGGTAAATCCGACCGAAAGGTACTTCTGCACCTGGTAGCAATTCAATGGGGCAATCGTAGGCCAGGTGCGGAGGCAACTTGTCTGCCCCCTTCCTGCTGAATATGTCCAGGAAATCGTGATAAGCTAAGGGAACTGCATCTTGGGTCTCCTAGTCAGGGTCGGAATCCAGACATAAGACAGAGGGAGAAGGCTCCCGGGATGGCTGAAGGCAATGATGTCGGCAGTAGAAGGACGGGAACTGGACCTCCCCTGTGACCCAACTGATGTCGGGGCAATGTGCCCGCAGCCATGGGAGGCCGAGAATGACTGGGTAGAGCGGGGATGCAATGGCATCTAGGAGCAGGTACTCAGAATGGCCAGTGACAGTTTTAGCGAGAAGGGGAATGGTTTCATGGGTAACTGTACCCGATTTGAGAGGTGACCCGTCGGCCAGGTGGACGACCATTTGGTGCACTTTGAATTTGAGGGGAATCTGATGCTGTGCAGCAAAGGCTAGGTCTACAAAGCAGCTGCAGGCGCCTGAGTCCAGGATGGCTGAAACTTGGATGCTCCCGTTGGGGAGTTGAAGAGACAAAGGCAGCACCAGATGGGTTGCCTGATCGGGTAGAGACAGGACCACTCCCTTGAGGGAGATGGGATCCTTCGCTGGGCATTACCTGACACGATGCCCAGAACCTCCGCAGTGCAGGCATAGGTTGAGGCTGAGGCATCTGTGCCTTTCCTCCGGGATAAGGGGTGTGCGTGGATACACAGTAGGCAGGGATTCCGACAGGTTCCCCACAGATCGCTCGGCCCTGCGTTCCCACAAGCAACGGTCAACCCGGATGGCCAGGTCAATCAGAGCCTCAAGGGATTGGGGTATCCCTACTCGAGCCAATTCATCCTTCAGAGGCTCGGACAGGCCCAACCGAAATTGCTGGCGGAGGGCCGCATCATTCCAGGCCGTATCCGCAGCCCAGCGCTGGAACTCGGCAGCGTAATCTTCTGCCGTGCGTTGGTCCTGCTGGAGGGCGTGGAGAGCTGTCTCCGCGGTTGCGGCCAAGTGGGGGTCCTCATAGAGTGAGGCCATGGCCCGGAAGAAGAGGTGCAAGTCCACTGTTTCAGGAGCTTTCAGTTCCAGGAGGCGGTGGGCCCATGCTTGAGGTTCCTCTCGTAAGAGAGAAATAACCAGCCCCACTTTAGTGACTTCCGAGGAAAAGGTGCGGGGTTGCAGCGCGAAATACAGTTCACAGGCGCTGCGAAAACCCCAAAATTTCCTGCGGTCCCCTGAGAATCGTTCAGGTAAAGGTATCTCTGGCTCAGTGGGCAGGGTGAAAATAAGCTGGTCGGAGCTTGATGCAGCCGACATGGAAAGTTCCTGGACTTGGCTTTCCATCCGGGTGTACCCATCTTGTAAGTCCTTTATGGCTCGGGTCAGCCCAGTCAGGTGTAGGCATAGCTCCTGCGTTGGAGAGGGCCCCTGCGCAGACTCAGACATGGCTGTCCGTTGCTGTCACGTACCTGGTGGTGGAGTCTGACTTATGCAGTGGGCAACCTCTCTTACGACCCTGATTCCTGAACCCTTGGTAGTGTGGACAGGGAGCTCGGGAGTGCAGGGAGGCACGAGGGTCGGACTGGGTCACAGGTAGTGGTGTGCTGGTCCGTGAGGTGCTCGTGCAAGCTGAAGCGTGGTGGTGCAGGCCGGGTCGGTAACGGGCTGGCAGAGCAGTACAGATGGGTCAGGCTGAAGAGTAGTCGGGTGCAAGCAGAGTTCGTTAACTGGCGGGCAGCGAGGTACAAGGGAGCAGGCAGAAGAGTGGTCGTGGAAGCCGAGGTCAGTGCAGGCGGAGATCAATAGCAGAGTCAAGGCAAGCCGGATCACAGGAACAAACAATCAGGATCACAGGTTGCTACAGGAACACACAAACGCTGTAGAACAGACAGCACTTGCTCACAGGAAGCATGCTGTTTAAATAGAGCTTCCGGCACCACCTCTTCCGGGGACTAGAGGAAACAGCAATCAAATGCAAACACGTCCTCAGCACAATCTTTTTCTAACACATACCTATAGCGGAAGTTATGACTGTATGTAAGTTTTTCTAACTTTTCATGTTCCAAAGTTATTGAAAGGGGTCAGAATTCCTGGGAGGTGATTTACGCTATATGGCCTGTCCCACATTGGGCTGTTGTATGTTTGTTCTAGATAAGCGGACAGGGCCTTCCTGGCCATCCATAAACTGTAATCAAAGGCTACTTTTGAAGTTAGTCTGCCGGGGGGGTAAAGGAAAAGCTTGTTCAAACTGCCATGTCAGAAGTAGAGAAACAGAACTTAACCCTTTACATAGCTTCTCTGCCAAGATGGAGCCAATGTCGCTTTGGGCCTAGCATCATTACCTCGCGTAGATCTCACGCATGATACCATCACATCTCCCCCCTGAGGTGGTTGCATGGGAGGGGAACGCGATTCCCGTCCTGACGCAATCCACGCCTATGGGCTCAGCTTGGCGGGACAGACCATCAGCATTCCCATGGGCGCTGCCTTTCTTGTGCTGGATGGTGAAATCATATTGCTGAAGGATTAAGCTCCAACAAATGAGCTTACCATTCTCCCCAGCAACACGATTTAGCCAGCTCAAGGGATTGTGATTGGTGATCACTGTGAAGTGCCTCCCATAGAGGTACGTCTGCAGCTTCTGGAGAGCCCACGCGATCGCGAGACATTCTTTTTCGATCGTGGCGTAGGCTACTTCCCTGGGAAGAAGTTTCCGGCTCAGGTAGAGGATGGGGTGTTCCTCTCCGGTGTCATCCACTTGGCTTAGGACTGCACCCAACCCATAGGCAGAGGCATCAGTCTGCACTAAGAAACGGCGGGTGAAGTTGGGAGCCAGTAGCACAGGGGCGCTGGCTAGCGCCTCCTTCAGGGCCTGAAATGCCATCTCACATTCTGGTGTCCAGGACACCATTTTGGGCAGTTTCTTCTTGGTTAGGTCAGTCAAAGGTTTTGCCAGGCTACTATAGTTACTTACAAATTTCCTATAGTAGCCAGCTCTCCCCAAGAATGACATAACCTGTTTCTTGGTTTGAGGGGTTGGCCAGGCCAGTATGGCCTCCACCTTCCCTATCTCAGGTCTTAGAGTGCCTCCTCCCACCTGGTGCCCCAGGTACTGGACATCAGTCATGCCGATCTGATACTTGCTGGGCTTGACAGTCAGATTGGCAGCTGTCAGTTGGTCCAGGACCCGTGACAGGTGCACCAAGTGATCCTCCCAGGTAGGGCTGAACACCGCAATGTCGTCCAGGTAAGCCACGGCAAAGGTTTCCATCCCTTCCAGTAAGTCATTCATGACCCTCTGGAAGGTGGCTGGGGCATTCTTCATCCCAAATGGCATGACGGTAAATTCGAACAAGCCGAATGGGGTGATGAAGGCTAACTTTTCTTGAGCTTCAGGGACCAGAGGAATTTGCCAGTACCCTGTGCTCAGATCCATGATCGTGATAGCCTATCCAACAACTCATCGATCCGGGCATGGGTTAGGAGTCTGCAGTGGTGATCCCGTTGAGCTTTTGGTAGTCCACACAGAACCTGGTCATCTGATCTTTTTTGGGGACCAGGACCACTGGGAACGCCCAGGCACTGTGGGACCTCCGAATTACCCCCAGCTGCAGCATCTCCTCCACTTCCCTCTTCATGTCAGCCAGCACCTCCAGGGAGACGCGATAGGCCGACTGTTCGGGGGATGTGCCCCAGTGTCCACCTGATGGACAGCGAGGTCCGTCCATCCCAGTTTCCCCGTAAACCGACTCCCATGGACTGTCAGCACGTCCTTCAGCCCAGGTACCTGTGCGGGGGTAAGGTTTGGGTTTATCAGGAGGTCAGAGCTGACCTCCCTGGTGTCAGCTAACAAGTCTAGGAGTGGGTCAGTCTCTTCAGGCTCCGGCCTGCTGCAGACCAGCATAGGCCGGGCGCTCATGATGGGCTTTGATCATGTTCCCATGGAAGGCCTTCTACCGTCTACCCCCTTCTCCCAACCGGACTAGGTAAGTAACATCATTCAGACGCTGGGTAATTGGGTACGGGCCTTCCCATGCAGCCTGGAGTTTGTTCTGCCGCAAGGGGAGCAGAACATACACCAGCTGCCCAACGTTGTATGCCCGCTCCCTAGCATTGCGATCATACCAACGTTTCTGTCTGGTCTGGGCCTGGGTCATGTTTTCCCGCACAATCCCCACCAACGTCTCCATTTTATCCCGGAATCTCAGGACGTAATCCACCACAGAGACCTCTGGGTCGGCGATCTTGCCCTCCCAGGTCTCCCGGATTAGGTCCAGGGGTCCTCTAACCCTTCGTCCGTACAACAGCTCAAATGGCGAGAAGCCTGTGGACTCATGGGGTACCTCTCTGTAAGCGAACAGCAGATGAAGCAGGTACCTTTCCCAGTCCTTACCCTGCGACTCCACAAAGGTGCTCAACATTTGTTTCAGGTTACCATTGAACCATTCGCACAAGCCATTCGTTTGTGGGTAATAAGGACTGGTCATGATATGCGTCATCTATATTTTCTGACAGAGAGCGTGCATCAAGTCAGACACAAACTGAGGGCCTTGATCACTAATGAGCTTGGCCGGGAACCCCACTCTTGTGAATATTCCCAGCAGAGCATCAGCGACCTTTTCTGCACGGAGGGAGGAGAGAGCCACTGCCTCTGGGTAACGTGTGGCATAGTCAACAACTGTCAGGATAAAACGTTTGCCTGAACTGCTGGGGATAGCTAGGGGTCCAACAATATCCACTGCTACCCTCTTAAAAGGTTCATCAATCACAGGCAAAGGTTTTAACGGAACCCTGTGTACATCTCCTACCTTGCCAACTTGCTGGCAGGTATCACAGGACCGACAGTAGTCAGCTATGTCTGTCAGCATGGTGGGCCAATAAAAGTTATGTATTAACCACTTCCCGACCGTGCTATAGACAAAAGACGTCCACAGTGCGGTCGGGTTATTCTGACAGGACGTCCATGGACGTCCTCCAGAATATCGCTTCCCGCGCGCCCCCTGGGGCGCGCACACGGGAACATCCGTGACCGTCGGGTCCGGGGGACCCGACTGATCACGGATCGCGGTGAATGGCCGCTGTGAGCGGCCTTTCACCACGTGATCGCGCCGTCCAATGACGGCGCGATCACATGTCAACAAGCCGGCGCTTCCGCCGGCTTTTCTCTCTCCTCTCCGCACCGATCGGTGCAGTGTGAGAGGAGAGAGGGGGGAGGAAAGATGTGTGCAGTGCTGTGGGCGATGTGTAATGCCCACAGCACTGCTAAATGACAGCAACCCCCACCATCCATCAAACACCCACCCAGCCATCCACCCCATCCATCCACACCCCCCCATTCTTAGCCCATCCATGCTCAGCCACCCATCCATCAATCCATCCATCCTCACACAGCCATGCTCACCCATCCATCCATGC
>BLSH010195370.1:115669-133438 GCA_018402905.1 Glandirana rugosa
GGAAACCCGAAAATTTACTCGTAACCTATATAAGTGTTCAAACCGGATAGTATTGACCTTGGGTACAACCACATCACTCCTAATAGACCATCGGCGATTAACCAAGAAGAATCACGGGGTTACGGGTGGGTCCCTCATAGTGTACGCGCCCAAAATGTGATAACAGTTCTATAATGTTGACGTCAGTAGAAGTACTCAGTACCCCTTCGAATTTACTCTTTACGCAACTGGGTACTCCCTACTACTGATATAAAACTATAGTCCGTTTAGTCGGAAGGACGTACGCAGTACCATATACATTGCTATGAGACGTTAACCAATATTGATCACAACTCGCTTGGCCGAACGATTTTTGAAATGTCCGGGTCCGGGTCCGTGCCACGGACACCCTAAAGTTCGGTACGGACCCGAACGTTACAGTCCGGGTTCGCTCAACACTAGTTATAACCAATTGCAGAGTATCGTTACATATACCATGACGCATGCAGGAAGGCTGATTTGCCTGATATCAAAATATAGTCATCATCCCTCATGGGTCAACGCATTTCTCATTTAAGCTTCCCCATGACTCATGAAGATGACTGCAGTTGTAATATCTTGACAATAGTGTAAAACCCGCGCATGTGATACTCCCTGGGTGGGCATTGGGGCACTAAGAAGAACCAATTAGCGGCTACCAGATAATCCTCACTACACCAACATGGGTTCCAGTTATGATAGGCCAAACTTGTGAATATATCCAATGCTCATTTAAAAGCCCAAAGGCGCATTATCCTATACATCACAATATGAGACCTACAAATTATAGGTTTAGCAAGATGAAATTCAAAAGCAAAACCTTAAATCATCAAGCAATGTGCTGTGTTAGTCAAATGTCCATCAAGTGGCTCCTAGAATGATATCCTTGTTAACGGTGTCCTGTAAAGAGGACCGATAGGCGTATAGGGTAAAGCCTCCAGCTGCAACAAGGTACGCCATTTAGCCCAGGGAGCTGAGCACCGAACAGCTTTGGCTGTCCTTGCTCTCACTGATAAAAAAAAAAACTACCCTGCCACTAGCCAATTTCTCTCAAACTTTCAATTAGGAGACTGCAGATGACACAGCAGTGTAAAACAGGCCAACAGCAGGATGTTTTTAATGAGGGAGAATAGTTTAGGCAGGTGGAGGTCCCCATTAAGGGTTGATCCTCCTACAGGTGGGGTGTCATGTGGGTGTCCCTATATAAGGTGGGTGGAGATAGTTCTTGGGGCTCTCGGACAGAGGTCTGTGTAAGATGGGGGTTGTTTGTGTTTCCCCTCATGCTTCTCTTCGAGGGATGGTTAGTTGCACTAGGGGATCAGCCAAGGGGATTAAAGGGGGAATGACATCATCACACCAAGGGCTGCAATGTACCTGAATGCTGGCATACCTTATAATGCTAGATTAATATAAATCATGATTTGGAAATTATTGACGCCATTATCTGGACTGATCTGTTCTATTGATTCTTGCAAGTAAAGGCCATTTATTGAAGCAAGAGGCCTCCATGTGATGAATTTCTGAAGTATAGTGGGAAATATGGCCGACCCTTGTGTAATTCCAGTTGCTGGGCAAACAGAGGCAGCTCCCTTGGCTGAAAAGGATATGAGGATTTAGTTTTGCTTTATGTGCTTTGTTGGTGCAAGCCTGGTCAGCCTTGAAGTGAGTGGTGATGGAGGAAAAGGAGTCCACCACCTGAGAGAGAGAGAGCACCCCTCATGCAGCACACGTCAGGTGACCTGTGTCTCCGTGTCCCATGGGTGGTCGGCTGGATTTCTGGAGTTTTTCCATCTGGACCACATGTCAAACATAGGCCTATGTATTAGTAAATACTGCAGGTGAGAAAGGTTACTGTGTGCTGACCAGCAGAGGTGGTCTAGGTCCCACATCTAGGAAAGAGGTGGTCTAGGGCTAACATCCTTGCACATACAGTATGTGGTTTGGGATAAACACCCTGTGACTCCCTGCAACCTTTATATTAAGGTGGAGCCTAGTTGCACCATGTGACAATAGCAGAAGTCACCCTTACATTCGGACAAATTGTACTAGAGAAAAAAAGTATGGCAGATGAGGATCACCCACAGAGGTGTAAAATGTGCCAGCAGCAGGACAGTTGTAATCAGAGATAATAGCCCAAAATGTACTAGAGAAAAAGGTATAGGCAGTTGTTTTACAACAAAAAGTAAGAGTCTGCACATGATACAGTAGTAAAAAAATCTGCCAGCAGAATAATCAGATTTAATTGGTTCTAACTGATATATACCTGTTTTTTTATTTTATCTATGGGGATAGTAGCGTGCTGTGAATAGGAGGTGGTTAAGGTGCACACCGTTCTTCCCCTTTTTTCATTCAAATAATGCAGCGACATGCTGGAAACAAAAGACAGCTCCTAGAACAGATGGTCAATAAGAAGAAAATTCTCCACTTTCAGCACCCTCAAACTTAAAAAGAGTCAAATCAACATAAAAAAAACACAAAAGAAATAAATACCCCAAAATACCGCTCTTGAAACAAAAGCCCTATTGCTTTGCAGAAAAAAGCAGTTTAACCTAAAATAAATGCATTAACCAACATAACATAAAAACAACATAACCCAAAAATAAATGAAAATCCCTAAATACTAACATCTGAAACAAAAGCCCATTATTTTATTGGAAGCCTTGAAGCAAAAAAATGGCTTTTAGTACCAATGATCTTTAATCAACCAAAAAAATAAAATGAAAGACAAAAGAGCCCCCAATAACAGAAAAAAAGAAGACAGCAAATAGGTTGATTACCTAGCTAGCATTCAGAATTAAAGTACAATCTACTTACTAACCCTAATCTATCCCAATACAGTTTATCAGCCTTCCTTGAGCTTTTGCTGCAACCAGTTCCAATTCACTGACACTGTAGCTGCTCTGTGCTTCTCTTTTAGGGTCCTATCACACATGGGTGGTCCATTTTCATGGACTCTGCTTGCTCAGCAGGGATTGATCCCCGCTGAGCAGGCAAATGACAGGTCCGTCTTCGCTCACTGTGCAGAGACAGACCTGTCAGAGCCCCGCTGGCCTCTATGGGAGATCAGATGAAAACGGATCCGCCTGTCCATTTTCATCTGATAACATCTGATCCGATCTGCCAGACGGATGAATATAGTGGACTGGATCGGATAGCGGTGTATGTTAGTGGACATGTCACCGCTGACATTCTTCGCTCCTTACAGGTGAATGGAGCATCCGATTAGGTCCGCCTGAAAAACTGACAAGCGGACCTGATTGGACAGCATGTGTGAAAGGGGCCTTATAGTGAGCAGGCTAGCTTAACCAAAAGCTCCCCTTTTAGCTCTTCTAATCCTAAATATATATATCCTCACTTTGGGGTAGCAATCACCTAAAAATAAACATGAAAATTCACAAAAGTTACAAACACAGCTGCTACAGTACTATACATCCAAAATTTAAAAAAAAAACAATTAATCTGCAATAAAATAAAAATGGATGATGCAGCGCTCGTAATAATCAATACCCAAAATATAACATTCTTATACTAAATTCCAAGCATAGTGTCATAATACAACTAATTCCAAGTGTACCAATGTATGTAACACTGTGAACATAAATGTTTTTAATTTTTTTTTTGATGATAACCTTTTTTTTCTACTTTCCTCTTTCCCCTGAGATAACTGTGCATCCCCACCCAAAATTGAAAATAACACTCATTCTCTTCTTTGCCTCTCTATTTCAAGGCAGGCAATCACATTTTCTCATATCTAAGTGTTTGCCCGTTTGATCCATCAAATTCCACCATATGTCGCCAATTTGTTATAGCAACTTATCTGGCCCACATAGCAACCATATACCAAAAAAATATTGCACATAGTCTAATAAAATTTGACTCATTTTAATATAAAAGAGTTAAATTACACTCACACAGCGTTAGTGCACATTAGCATTATATAAAATGCATGCACATCACAGTATTCCAAACTGGCTTCCTGTTGGCATCCAGCAGATTATCCCAATCTCAGCTGTAACACTAGCACTGGCAAAACACTTAAATAGGTTTCTTCAACCCTTTGGTG
Organism: Glandirana rugosa; assembly: GCA_018402905.1. Classification (NCBI taxonomy): domain Eukaryota; kingdom Metazoa; phylum Chordata; class Amphibia; order Anura; family Ranidae; genus Glandirana; species Glandirana rugosa. Next base: position 119,751 of record BLSH010195370.1, read on the forward strand.
GCTAAAGGTCTTTATTGCCTAGATGCCAAAGATGAATTTAGCCGCACAATCTTGCTAAATTGTAAACAAATAATGCTATAACTAATTTGTATAGCTAAATCATTGCTATAAATATTTTAAAGACATACTGTAGTTTATGGCTTTTAATTTGGTACACAGTTTAAATCATAAAAAACGGCTCTGTTTTCATGATAGGCTTGAAATGAGAAAAAAATGTTAAAAACAAAATGTTTTTTCTGTTTTTTAATTACGTTACCATTTTTCTTAATACTGCAACTGTATATGACAGTTTAACTATTAAATACATGGCAGTGCAGATGAACAAAGCTACCTAAAGTGTTCATCTGCAGGCTAAGGCTTTCATTTTTGTCAATGGAGCCTTCAGCCTGCATGTGTTCAGTTTGCTACCGCTGATCCCATAATCTCAAAACACTCTGATTTGGGTCCTTGTCTGTACAGGGGCAGACTATCCCACCATTGTTGGAGTGCATGTACAAAGGAAATTATATTAAAAAGGCTGTAGGGTATCAGCAGCACTGATGTGCCGCCAAGAATGAAAATTTAAATTTAAAAAAATGGCAGTTGTATATGATACTAACAGTGTTCTATTGGCTAAATTGTATTCAGTAAGCCTTTATATCTACTTTAAAGTTTATCTCTAATTAGTTGAAAACATAATTTTTCTATATAATAAATATTTGTTTATACTGTTAAATTTTATTCTAAAATTGGCAACATTAATTACACCATTTAAAACATTATTCTAAAATGTACAATACCATTTACAATATTATTGTGAAATAGATAACATTATTTTAAATTTTTATAACAGTATTTTAAAATGTACATTATTCTGATTTTCTTTCCCATTACACCAATATAGTTTTGGCAGTAAATTACATACAGCAAAATTTGTTCTGAAAAAAACATATTTGTGTTCCCCTGCACTACTATTATCAAATATGTAGTGACAAGTTTGTCAAACTATGTAGTGTGATATTATACTACAACCACAAATATCAAAAAGTGATGAAAATGATGCAATACCCAATGTGTTCACAGCTACACAAATAGTACAAAAAGAAATAATTAATGGTGGTTTACACTTGAGCATGGAGACACTTTATAAAATGGACTATCATACGTTTTTGTTTCGAAATACTGAGGACGGCACTGAATTGGTCCTACTATTATATGCACATTAGATGTATTGTTTTATTTATTTAGTTTGACTGCACATTTAGAATTTGCGCAACACCATTAATTATTTATTTTTGTAATATTTTGTTCTGCCTAAACTTTTTCATTTGAATTTGTTTATTTTTTTATTTATCCAGTTTTAAGCTTTCTATTTCCCGGTGAGGAGAATTTCCTTTTACTGTTAAAGCAGAACTTTTGTGTACAGCTCTGAGTAACTCTTTAAAGTAGTATTAAACCCAAAAGCAAACTTTTATTTTATTGCAGCTTACTAATTCTTAGATGCGATAGCTGCATTGATTTTTTCCGTTTTTTTCCCCTTTATTTTTATCTGGTGATCCAACCAGTAAATCTGCTGTTTTTCAACAGAACAAGATTTCCTGCAAGTGTAGCAGTTAGGGTGTTAAGACAAACCATTTATCACAGAAAAGGGGGCTTACAATGATTGGTATGATATGATAGTTTGCATTTATTAATGTAAAATCTTTATCCCAAAAGAAAAAAATGTTTACTGTAACTGCTTGTGTAATTGCTGTGTGAGCTAGAGTTTGGCTTAAATTTGTTAGTGTATATAAATTTGCTAGTACATCTAACACTGTGGGAGAAAATCAAAAGTTTAGATTTCCTACCAGAAAAGAAGGGGAAGCTTCCAAAGAGAACACCTGTTTCTGTGGAAACTGTCTAATGGAATTTTCTCTCATTTTTCTCTCTTCCTGTTGTGTCTACTGGGTAGAGAATGAATGCAAATCTCCCCAGTGGAGCACAGATGGCAAAAATATATTGACTAGTGTTTAAACCATTTCACTCCCCATTTTCCAAATTGAAAAAAACAATTCTAGAATTAGATGCATTGTGAAACTGCATTTATACGGTGCTTGGGATAAACATAAATCCATAGTCAAACAACAAGGTTAATGTAAAAAAATATATATATATAAAAAAAATAAATAAATAAATAAATAAAAAGGGGCAGACTCGATGGACTACTCAGTCTTTTTCTGCCGTCACTTTTCTATGTTTCTATGTTTCTATGTTTCTATATCTAATTTGATTCAGAACAGTCATTTACAGAGGTTTGTTTTCTACTAACCTTGTCTTCTGGTTTTTATTAAGCTATTGCAAAAAATGTGCATTCACATTTGCAGGTTTTGTGTAATATTCTTCTAAATGATACGTTTAGAAGAAGTTTCTGGTGGTTTAAAAATAAGTAAATAATAATAATACGTTTCTGGTGGTAAGAATACGTTTTTGGTGGTAATAATAAAGCAGCTGATAGTAGTGTGTCATGTCATGTGCACTAATGCCCATAGTTTAGGCAACAAGCTTTGTGAACTGACAGCTCTTATGTCTAGGGAAAATGTAGAACTTGTTGCAATTACAAAGACGTGGTTCAAGGATTCCAGTGACTGGGAAATAACTATACCAGGGTACACACTATGCAGGACTGACAGAGTAGGGACGAGGGGAGGTGGAGTTGCCACATATGTCAAAAACAGCATAAAACTAACATTAATTCAAAAAACAAATGAAATACTCGAAAACCCTCTGGGTCTGCCTTCCAACCAGGGAGGAGTCTTCCCTTAGAATTGGTGTAGTATACAGACCCCCAGGAAAGACTAAAGAATACGATAACTTGTAGATTGATGAGATAACTCAAATGACAATGAAGGGAGAGGTTTTGATTATGGATAACTTCAACATGCCTGACATTAACTGGAATCCTCAAACTGCTATTACAGGCAGGATAAGGGATGTAACAGAAGCACTGAATGGGGTTTCTCTAAAACAGTTAGTAAAAAGCCCAACCCGAGGAGATCATATTCTTGACCTAGTACTGACAAATGGGGATCAACTGTCTGTTGTTGAGATGAGAGATAATTTGGGTTCTAGTGATCACCAATGTCTTTGGTTTGATATTAAAACAAGAACTGAAAAATCATTTACAAAAACAAAAGTTTTAGATTTTAAAAGGACAAATTTTGCTGTAATGGGGACGTTTCTAAAAAATGAACTGAAGTGTTGGAGTAAAATGTCAGGAGTAAGTAATCAGTGGGCACTATTAAAGTCTACCATCCTGGAGGCAACTAGATTATATGTCAGGCGAGTTAGTAAGAATAAATGGAAGAAAAAAACAAATATGGTTCACTAAAGAGGTAAGTAGGATGGTAAAGGAAAAAAAATAGTGTATAGAAGATTCAAGGAAACAGGAGGTGTAACTGACAGAGAGGAGTATAAAAGTAGACAAAAGGAGGCCAAACACAGTATCATTGTCGCAAAAGCACAGAAAGAGGAAATTGCTAAGTCTTTTAAGAAAGAAGATAAAACCTTTTTTAGGTACATTAGTGATAGAAGGAAAATATACAATGGGATCACTAAAATGAAAACTGGGCATAATACTTATGTTGAGGGAGACCAGGATATAGCAAACCATTTAAACAATTACTTCTGTTCAGTCTTCTCAGAAATAAATGCACTAATGATAACAAGTTAAGGAACTATTTTGGTTCTAATAATGATGGTTCATTTTTAGGATTTCTATAGACAGAGGTAGCAGAGGAACTGGCTCGGTTAAAGCTTAATAAAACTATGGGTCCTGATAGTATTCATCCCAGAGTTTTAAGAGAACTTCAAGATATAGTTGCTGGACCATTAATAGATCTTTTTAAAGAGGAAGTAAACCCTTTATAGGTTTTACTTCCTCTTTATTACCCAGCCATGTAAAAGCATAATGGGCGAGTATGCATTGCATATTAGCCCATTATGTGGCACTTACCTGCATTGGAAGCCCGCAATGTCCAGTGATGTCCCCACTCCAGGCCGTGTCCATCTTCTGCCCCTCTTCCTTCTGGGGCTGCAGACTCCGGCTCTGGGACTGGCCGAAGTCGCATCACGTCACTCCCTTGCACGCGCGCGGGAGCCGCCAATTGCGGCACGATCTCAGTGAAGAAATGGCATGGAGGCGGGCACATGCGGGTACACTGTATATCACCTAAACTGTGCAGGTTTAGGAGATATACAAGGGAACCTACAGGTAAGCCTTATTATAGGCTTACCTGTAGGTTAAAGTGTTTGTCAAGGGTTGACAACCACTTTAATCAATCTCTTCTAACAGGAGAAGTTCCCCATGATTGGCGGGCAGCTAATATTGTACCTATCCACAGGAAGGGCAGCAAGGTAGAAGCTGGCCATTACAGGCCAGTGATTTAACATCAATTGTAGTCAAGTAAATGGAATCACTTCTAAAAAGAAGGATCATTGATCACCAAAAAATACATAGCTTGCTATAGCTTGCTTGCCAAAGCAGCATGGCTTTACTCAGGGCAGATCATGTCAGACTAATCTGATTGACTTTTTGGACTATATTATCAGTGTTTTGAACCAGGGTGGTGCTGTGGACATAGGGTATCTTGATTTCAGCAAGGCATTTGATACAGTTCCACATAATGATCTAACACAAAAGTTGTACAAGCTGGGACTTAACCCTTGGGTGGTTCAGTGGATACGCAGTTGGCTAAAGGATAGATCCCAGAGTGTGGTTGTAAATGGGGTTCACTCAGAACAGAGATCAGTCACTAGATGGGTACCACAAGGCTCTGTACTGGGTCCTGTTCTATTTAACCTATATGTAAGTGATATAACTAAAGGGTTTTTGGGAAAAGTATGTCTTTTTGCTAATGACACAAAGGTGTATAATAGGGTTGACATCCCCGGAGGTGTCTGTAACATGGAACATGATTTGGCATTGCTGGAAGATTGGTCAAAACAGTAGAGACTTCAGTTCAATATTTCTACATGTAAAATAATGCACCTAGGGAATAAGAATACCTTTAGGGAGTACAGCATTGGGGGTTCAGTGTTAGCCAGCACTACAGAAGAAAAAGATTTGGGGGTGATTATTTCAGATGATTGCAAAATGAGCAAACAGTGTGACCAGACAGGGGGAAAAGTAAATAGAAATCTAGGATGCATCACTAGAGGGATCACCAGCAGGACGAAGGACGTTCTGATTCTCCTATATAGGTTTTTAGTGACTCCTCATTTAGAATACGGTGTCCAGTTCTGGAGACCAAACTTACAAAAAGATACTGATAGAATAGAACGAGTTCAGAGACGGGTAACAAAAATGGTGGAAGGTCTGGGGGATAAAACCTATCAGTACAGACTTCGGGAATTTAATATGTACAGTCTGGAGGAAAGAAGGGAGAGGGGAGACATGATTAAAACCTTTAAATACAGCAAGGGGGTGAATAAGGTTCAGGAAGGTGGTCTTTTCAATATGAAACCAAAATCAAGAACACAGGGACACGACCTCAAACTAACTGGAGGAAAGTTCAAAATGAATCTTAGAAAGTATTATTTTAGTGAAAGGGTGGTTGATGATTGGAATAAACTACCAACAGAAGTTTTGAGACAGTCAACAGTACATGGCTTCAAACATGCTTGGGATAAACATAAATCTATAGTCAGACAACGAGGTTAATGAGGAAAAATAAAAACCAAAACAAAAACAAAAAAAAATGGGCAGACTTGATGGACTACTCAGTTTTTTTCTGCCATCACTTTTCTATGTTTCTATAATAGCTGTTTCACAGAAACAAATATAGGCATGCACATTATTCAACAAACTGCAATTACTTTGGTTAGTTAGTCTTTGTAAATCCCAGCCATTGTCTTGTTAAGTGTTTGCTGTCTATAAACAATTCATATATTTTATATATACCTTTGGGACTTAATTATGCAGAACCAGTAACCATAATGTAGAGTTAAGCTACTTATTCAGATTCATCACCTTACAATAAGAGGACACTGAGAGAAGTGTGGCAGGGGAATATAAACAGGTACGAGTGCTGGAAGTGAGGCATGCAGTTTGGAATTGATGACCTCTGAGTGAACCAATCTACCTCTTCCTCTTATGTCAGCAGGAACATTTCTACAAAGGTCAAGTTCTCCTACACACAGGCTATCTATTGATATTTGAAGAAGAAAATATTTTAGTAATTCATTAAATTACAAAAGTTTGTATAAAGCTTTCAAAAGCAATAAGAATGGTTACCATTTTTTTTATACAACAGTTTACAAAAGGCTAAATAATTAAATATTAGCCCCTATTCACACTGGAGTGTTTTTCTGTTCATTTCCGTATGCATGCTAACACCTGACTACACTCAACATTATTATTATTATTATTATTATTATTATTATTATTATCATTATTCAGGGTTTCTACAGTATAGCGCCAACAGTTGGCTCAGCACTTTCCAAATTAGAGGAAATCAGTACAGTTACAATACAATTCACATTCTTATAGCAGGTGGTTTTAATAATATTCCAAGTTGTTACAGTGGCAGAGACCCCACTGCTAGACCTCATGGAGATCTGGCAATGGAAACATCCACATGATAAAATCTTTTCTCACCAGTTTTATGTTTACCGATTGGGTTCAAGGATAGACCTTGCCTTTTGTAAGGTTCCAACATTGTCAATTTTCTCAATGGCCACTTATTTGCAGGCATTAATTTCTTATCATTCTCTGTCCAAGATCATCCTTGACCTGGGGGGACACAGGTATGGGGGCTGTTGGAAACTGCATGCCTGTTGGATACAGGATCAGAGAGTTGAAGAATCCATGGCTGGTCAAATATCTTACTATTTGGAGCTTAATGTGAATCTTGCCCCCCTTCCAACTGTTTGAGATGCATTTAAGGCCACTGTGAGAGGTTATTATATATCCTGTATTGAGGCAGCTAGGACCGAATATGCCCCCCAGAACATCCAATTGGAGGAGTGTGTGGCAGAAGCAGCAACCAATTTTGCAGTTAACTACTCTCAGGAATCCTATGCACTGTTCTCTCAGGCTATGAGGAACCTATCTCTACATTACACCTCCTTAACTAACTTGGATGTTGGTGTTAAAGGGTAAATTATTTAGGACAGGAGATAAAAACAGTAGACTCTTAGCCAACTTGTTAGCGGAAATTCCAAACAGTTATTTCATTAATCCACACTGCTTGGGGGTGTGTAACCTCTGACCCTAAACCTATTCTCCAAGAATTTTGCTTCTATTACACATCCTTGTACAGTAGGTCCTTGTACACCCCTAGGGTTGAAAACTTGGAGCTGCTGCAGAGTCTACTTCTGCCCTCCTTGTCATCCACAGACGTTGCCATGTTAGATGCTGACATCTCTGTCACTGAAATTGAGGTGGCAACTTATTCCCTTCTGGCTCAAAATAACACCTGGTCTGGATGTCCTTCCAGGGAAATTATGTAAATTGTATTCCCCTGATTTAGCGCATAGACTCCACAGCTTACATGCTGCATGCCTTGAGAATGGAGCTTTGCCTACCTCTATGTATCGAGCACATATTGTACTGATCCTAAAACCAGGGAAAGATAGCACGTTTTGTGCAGTGCATTACAAAACTATGATCTGAAAATACTTATGAAAATCTGGCTACCAGGTTGATGAAGGTTCTTCCATCTTTAATAATATTGATGAAACTGACTCTATACCTAGTAAATCCACAGATATTGATCTGCATAGGGTTTTTATACATATTCACTTGCCCTCAGCAAACTCCAGTACTAGGGTTATGCACTTGGGGGCTAAGAATATGCATGCATCCTACATACTAGAGGGAGTACAACTGAGGGAATCAATGGTGGAGAAGGATCTGGGGGTTTTGGTAGATCATAAGCTTATTAGTGGCATGCAATGCCAAGCTGCGGTTTCCTAAGCAAGCATAATCCTTTCTTGTATTAAGAAAGGTATGGTCTCCAGAGAGAGAGATATCATTTTGCCCCTGTACAAATTATTAGTAAGACCTCATCTGGAAAATGCAGTTCTGTTTTGGGCACCAGTTCTCAAAAAGGATATTGGGGAACTGGAGAAAGTGCAGAGAAGAGCAACCAAATTAATAAGAGGCATGGAGGAGTTCAGCTATGAGAAGAGATTAGAGGACCTGAATTTCTTTTCTCTTGAGAAGAGGAGATTAAGGGGGATAAGGGGTCCATATAGTGAACTTGGTTTTGAGTTATTCACTTTAGGGTCATCACATAGGACAAGGGGGCGCTCTTTGCGTCTAGAGGAAAAGAGATTTCATCTCCAAATATGGAAAGGTTTCTTCACAGTAAAAGCTGTGAAAATGTGGAATAGAGGTGGTTCTGGCCAACTTAGTAGATTGCTTTAAAAAAGGCCTGGATTCTTTCCCTAATGTACATAATATAATTCGGTACTTATAGGTAAAGTTGATCCAGGGAAAATCCGATTGCCTCTAGGGGGATCAGGATGGATTTTTTTTCCCCTGCTGTAGCAAATTGGAACATGCTTGGCTGGGGTTTTTTTTTTGCCTTCCCCTGGATCAACTGTGAGTGAAGGATTGTATATATGGGATTGTATGATTTTCTTTTTAATTGGTTAACTAGGAGGACTTCTTTTTTCAACCTAACTATGTAACTATATAACTATAAAGGGTTTTAGTGGTGTTGCATATTGAAAAAGCTTTTGATTCAGTAGATTGGTCCTATGTGTCAGTTGTTTTTGGATCAAAGCACTTTACCAAACTCCTACGGCCATGATCAAACTTTCAGGAGGATTATCCTCCTCCTTTCCCATTGAACGGGTATAAGGTACCTGTGGTAGGTATTGTCCGAAGTGAAACTTGTGTGCTGAGGATTCAGGTGATAACGTAGTCGGGCAAGTCAGGTCGGCAACAGATCAGGCAAAGTGGTACAAAAATCGGTATTCAGAGAGTGGTCAGGCGGGCAGAGGTCATAAACGAGCTGGCGATGAAGTACCAAATCAGCAGGCTGGAGAGTAGTCAAGAATTCAGGCAGAAGTTCAATACATGGGAATCAGAATTACAGAGCTATCAAACACACAGGGAGCAAGTCCAACAAATGGGCATTGAGTAACAGGAAGTGCTGCTATTTATGGGCTGATTGATTGCACATTGTCCGTAGCTGGCAGCAGGTGGGGCTAGTGAGTCCAAGGCAGTGCATCAGGCTGGAAGAATATTGCAAGAACTCTATAGCTCCCCCGTGGCACAACTGGAAGGCTGCAGCTGTGGGACCAGGAACATTCTGGTTCAATGACACCCAGGTACAAGACAGGGCCCCCTCCCCAGTGGATCCCTCTGGGGGCTTACAGCAGGAAAGGAGGCATAGAAGTCTGGAATAAGAGCAGGGGCATGCAAATCTTTAGCTGGTACCCAGGAACGATCTGTGATGGTGTATCCCTTCCAATGGACCAGATACTGTAGGCCATGGCCCTGCTTTCTAAAGTCCAGAATTTTAGAGACTTCGAACTCATGCTGTCCATCAACAAGAACAGGAGAAGGTAGCTGTTGAATTCTGGAGTAACGATTGAAAATTGCCTTTTTGAGGGAAACGTGGTCTATGGCATCTTCGTTTGTTGGAGAAAAGTGCATATTTGCCTGCTGACGTCCGTAGTAAAAGGCGAATCCTTTTCCAGTGAAGCAGAATATTTTTCACCGGCTGATCCGCTGCTGGTACACCGGAAGAGGGTTGAATTAGGGGAAAAGTCTGAGGGTGATAGCCTAGGGCAGCGTAGTATGGCGTGGTATGAAGAGTACTGTGCCAACGGGAGTTAATGACAAATTCAGCCAAAGGCAAATACTGAGGCCAGTTGGAGTGTAACGAGTTGATATATTGTCGAAGGTAGGTTTATAGGGTCTGGTTCATGTTTGGTTTGACCATCTGGTTGTGGGTGATGAGAGGTAGAGAGTGAGAGCGTTACTCCTAGTTTCTTGCAAAACGCTCTCTAGAATCAGGAAACAAATTGGGATCCATGGTCAGACATGATATTGGTAGGTATACCACAATGTCTTACAATTTGGGAAAGGAAGAGGGTAGACAGTGCTTCCGCTGTAGGTAATCCAGGGAACGGTACAAAATGGAACATTTTTGAAAAGCGATCCACTATGACCCATATACAGTCATGCCATTGGATTTGGGTAAGTCTGTAATAAAGTCCATAGTCAAATGGGTCCAAGGCTGGTGAGGTGCAGGAAGTGGTTGTAACAGCGCAGTAGACAATGTGTGAGGCACTTTATTTGCAGCACAAGTTGGGCATGCAGCCACATAGTTGGTAACATCTTTCTTCATGTGAGGCCATCAGACATGGCGTTGCAAGGTCTTAAGAGTGATGGTGACACCAGGGCGACCAGATAACACACCATCATGTGCCCAGAGGAGTACCATTTTTCTGAGGCTAGGGGCTACGAACAGGCGACCTGGTGGTATCTTTAACCACTTCAGCCCCGGAAGGATTTCCAGCTTTAGAACCGGAGCCCTTTTTGCGATTCGGCGCTGCGTCGCTTTAACTGACAATTGCGCGGTCGTGCGATGTTGTACCCAAACGAAATTTGCGTCCTTTTTTTCCCACAAATAGAGCTTTCTTTTGGTGGTATTTGATCCCCTCTGCGTCATTTCTGATCGTCGCTATAAACAAAAGAAGAGCGACAATTTTGCAAAAAAAAACAAATTTCTTACTTTTTGCTAAAATACAAATCCAAAAAAAAAAATATAAAAAAACATTTTTTTTTACCGTTTTTGGCCAATTTATATTCTTCCTCATATTTGCGATAAAAAAAATCGCAATCGGCGTTTATTGATTGGTTTGCGCAAAAGTGGTCGCGTTTACAGATGATGAGAATTCATTTTTGGGGTTTTTTTTTTTTTTTTACTAGTAATGGCGGCGATCTGCGATTTTTAGCGGTACTGCGATATTAGGGCAGACATGTAGGAACATTTTGACACTTTTTTGGGACCATTGGCATTTATACAGCGATCAGTGCTATAAAAATGCACTGATTACTGTGTAAATGCCATTGGCAGTGAAGGGGTTAACCTGCAGGGGCGCTCTAAGGGTTAACTATGTTCCCTGGGCGTGTTCTAACTGTATGGGGGACTGCCCTAACAGGAGAAGGGAAGTGGTCACAGCCTTCATGTACAGGAAGGCTGTGATCACAGCCCTTCCCCCTCACACAGAGCGGAGGTCCGTGTTTACATACATTCATTCACTCCGGGGGGGGCATCGCGGGTAGCCGGCGGCAATCGAAGCCGCCGCACCCGCTCCCTGGCCCCCCCGAACACAGTGAGGACGGCGATTCGCGTTACAGAGCCACTCTGTCGCCGTCATTTGCCGATCAGCCGTTGGCAAGTGGTTAAGCCTTGAGGAGCACGATTCTGGGTTTCTAGTTACTGTTGGGCAAGAGTCGTAGAGAGATCTGTGTCGACAATATTGTGAGGTGGGATTATATACTGCTCTGTAGGTCGATCTTCTTCAATAGTAGCAAATTGTCGGCCTTCTTGTTTTTGTGCCCAGTGACATAAGAAATAATAAAATTAAAACAGGAGAAAAATAGAGCCCATCGGGCTTGACGTGAATTCAACCATTTAGCAATGTGAAGATACAGCAGGTTTTTATGGTCAGTCAGGATAGAAAAGGGTTTAGGAGCCCCTTCCAGAAGATGTCGCCATTCAGACAATGCCAATTTGATGGCCAGTAGTTCATGATTACCAACATCATAATTCTTTTCAGTGGGTGAAAACTTTCCAAAAAAAAAAAACGCCACTGGATGGATTCTACCGGACTTAGGTTCAGCGGTGGCTGGTGTATAAGGGGTGCTTGGGCACTGCCTCCCCGCCACTGACACGAAGGGAAAAAAAAAGTCAGCCCGGCCCCCCTGCAGGAGGCGCCAGTATATTGACTTTCCTTTTTTTTTATTTTCCTCGGCTCCTTGCTGTCAGCTGACAGCAAGTAGTGAGCCGATTGGTCAGTCATAAAAGACTATGTGTGTGCACGCTGAACAGGTGCACACACATAGTCTGATTGGCTGCCCCCTGAGCCATCAGAGCCAATGACTCGCTGTCATTGGATGCTGTAGGCGGGGGCGGGACTATGGCAGATGTGCTGGCTGCGTGACTATTCACGCAGGCGCAGCACTCTGTCGGGACTTTCACAGACCACTCCACTGTCAGCATGCTCTCCGCAAGCGCTGCCTCTGCACACGATCAGCCCGCTCTCCACATGCGAATCTCTGCAAAGTCCTGCCTGCCTGCCTATTAGATGAGATAAGTGCGGGACTTGTCCCTACTGCGGGGAGTGCCGCTGCAAGCCCCTATCTGTGACCCTATATAGCCCTATCTATGACCCTGTATACTGCAATATGGTGCTCTGTATACTGCGATATGGTACTTTGTATACTCTGATATGGGGCTCTGTATACTGCGATATGGTGCTCTGTATACTGTGATATTGTACTCTGTATACTCTGATATGGGGCTCTGTATACTGCAATATGGTGCTCTGTATACTGCGATATGGTGCTCTGTATACTGCTATATGGTGACTCTGTATACTGTGATATGGTGCTCTGTATACTGCCATATGGTCACTCTGTATACTGCGATATGGTCACTCTGTATACTGCATTATGGTGCTCTGTATACTGCGATATGGTGCTCTGTATACTGCAATATGGTGACTCTGCATAATGCGATATGGTGACTCTGTATACTGCGATATGGTGCTCTGTATACTGCAATATAGTTACTCTGTATACTTCATTATGGTGCTCTGTATACTGCAATATGGTGACTCTGTATACTGCGATATGGTGACTCTGTATACTACAATATGGTGACTCTGTATACTGCGATATGGTGCTCTGTTACTGCGATATGGTGCTCTGTATACTGTGATATGGTGACGCTGTATACTGCGAAATGGTGCTCTGTATACTGCGATATGGTGCTCTGTATACTGTGATATGGTGCTCTGTATACTGCTATATGGTGCTCTGTATACTGCGATATGATGCTCTGTATACTGCGATATGGGGACTCTGTATACTGCGATATGGTGCTCTGTATACTGCTATATGGTGACTCTGTATACTGCGATATGGTGCTCTGTATACTGCGATATGGTCATTCTGTATACTGCGTTATGGTCACTCTGTATACTGCATTATGGTGCTCTGTATACTGCGATATGGTGCTCTGTATACTGCTATATGGTGACTCTGTATACTGCGATACGGTGCTCTGTATACTGCGATATGGAGCTCTGTATACTGCAATATGGTGACTCTGTATATTGAGATATGGTGACTCTGTATACTGCAATATGGTGACTCTGTATACTGCGATATGGTGCTCTGTATACTGCGATATGGTGCTCTGTATACTGCGATATGGTCACTCTGTATACTGCGATATGGTCACTCTGTATACTGCATTATGGTGCTCTGTATACTGCGATATGGTGCTCTGTATATTGCGATATGGTGACTCTGTATACTGCGATATGGTGCTCTGTATACTGCGATATGGTGCTCTGTATACTGCGATATGGTCATTCTGTATACTGCGTTATGGTCACTCTGTATACTGCATTATGGTGCTCTGTATACTGCGATATGGTGCTCTGTATACTGCTATATGGTGACTCTGTATACTGCGATA
>BLSH010195370.1:154084-174152 GCA_018402905.1 Glandirana rugosa
ATCTTGCTCGTCGTGAACAGAGGTCCCAGAGGTCCAAATTTATCCGGGCAAACCGCGGCAAAGGCCGCGCACGCGCGCGTGCCCGCCCGCGCGTGTCCGTGCACACTTGCGCGTGCCCTCGCGCGCGGTGGCGCCTTTGCAGTTTTTTGTCGTTTTGAACAAGGAAAAGGATTGTCTACGCAATAAAATTTTTGTCATCGCGATAAGTTTCCTTGTCTAAGCACTATCAAAGTTATTCTCGAAATCCCTGTTTTAATTGTGAAAAGTTTTCTTCCAAATTGGGGAAGGAATGGGCCGTGAATTTGGGGTGAGGACGGGTGTACAACGTCGCACGACCGCGCAATTGTCATTCAAAATGCGACAGTGCTGAAAGCCAAAAATTGGTCTGGGCAGGAGTGGGGTTTAAGTGCCGGGTAAGGAAGGGGTTAAACCTTCTTTTGAAAAGTGTTAATTTTGTCCCTAAAGCTCTTATTGAAACTATCACGAATCTGTTCCTTTGAATAGCGCTACTGTTTTTAAAATAACGCATCTGTTAGGAAAAGGAACAAGTTTTGCTGTTTTTTGACGTTTCCGCGGTGGCGCGCGCTCCCGTGCGCGTTCACACGTGCCTGTGCGCGCCCGCCCGTGCGCGCGCACGCGCCGGAAACGGCGCCAAACGGGCCTATTTAAACCTGGAGACCCTGGAGACAAGTGCTGCTCGTTCTACAGCGTTCCCGACCTGTGAGCCCCAGCCTCTGATACCTGTTCCTGTGTTGTTCTGCCTCCTGTTTGACCCGGCTTGTCCCGACCTGTTGTCTGCTACCTTCTCCGACCCCGGCTACCCACGACCATCCGATTGCCTGCTCCTGTGTACCTTTGCTGCCCGCCCATGTAACGAACCTTGCTTGGACTCTGACTACTCTTTTGCCTGATCCTTTGTACCCTCTTGCCTGCCCGTTGCCGACCCAGCCTGAACGACCATCCTTCTACCTGCACGCGTCCTGGAGCTTCGCTTCATCATTGGTGACCCTCCAGCCCTCGTGCCATCCCGCACTCTTGGGCCTCTGTCCCCACTACCAGGGGTCCTTGAATCGGGTGCGCAAGAGCGGTTGTTCCCTGCACAAGACAGACTCCACCGTCAGGTACGTGACAGCATCTGCATATATCTGTCTGTGGTGACAGAGTGTGTTACAGGTGGTTATTCTGAAATACTGGTATTGCTGAAGTTCTGAGTTCCTCTCGCTCGGTTCCGAAAGTAGAGGTGGTGGCAGTGAAAGGGTTAATTGTTTGAATCACTCTCAGGCGGCTGGCATTTAGACGGTGGTCCAGCAAACTGGGAAATCTTTGTGCTGAAAGTAGCTAAGAGTGGTATTGTTACGTTCGTGACATGCGCGGTATTAGATCAGGGGGGTCTTCAGTCGCCTGTCGGCGAGGAGGGCAGCGATCTGATACCCGCGTTCTTCACATACTGGTTGGCAACGGTCAGATAGTTTCACCTTAAGAGCATTCAGTTCATTGTTAGGAATTAGCTCTGCACTGAAGGATTGTAACCTTTTTGGAAACAGTCCTTAGACACAAGCTGGTGCATATTTTTTGTTTTTAAAGAGACATACAGCAACAACTTTCTATCTCTGCTTTCTGTTCTATCTTTTCTGCTTGCAAAATGTCTGGGCCATCAGTGTATAAGAAGATGAACAAAGATGACCTGACTGCTGAGTGTACAACAAGAGGCCTGACGTCAGTAACAAAACTTGTAAAGACATGATAAAGGCCCTACAGGAGTATGATATCCAAGCAGACCTGAACTCGGGGGAAACTGAAAAAAAGCTGCAGCAGACCTGGCCGACACCTATGTCAATACTCGGGTATTGGACCATCGCAAAGCTCCACCGAATGGCTGGAAAGGGGTAAAATCGCACACGGCAACCCTTGCTCTGCAGACCAACCAAGCCTCTCAGCGGTCTGAAACTGCAGTCCCTGGAGTCAAACCCGCCCTGACTGATAACCACAGGTGTTACACCTGTGGCAAGCCTGACCATCTGCGAACACAGTGCCCGGAGCAGAAAAAAGATGACATCCTATGGCCACCCGGCAAGCAACCCTTCTGCCGTGCTGTTCGTCAGTGGGAGACCTCAAGGTCCCAATGCCAACTTGCAGCCAGTCATCGTGGGTCACCAGACTGTAACGGGTCTCCGGGACACCGGAGCTGAAGTCACCTTGGTCAGACCGGAGGTGATAGAAGAAACGGACATCATCCCGAGAAGTTCCTCACCGGAGTTGGGGGAACCCCCTCCGGTATACCCCGGGCCTATGTGTACATTGATTGAGGTGCTGGGAGTGGGATGAGAGAGGTGGGAGTTTCTGAGGAAATTCCCACTGCTGTGTTGCTGGGTGCTGATTTGGGGACCCTTGTCTCCTACTATGCCCCTGCTGAGGACACCCCCTCGGAAACGTCTGGACTCCCTAAGGTACTGTGTGCAGATGTGGGTATAATATCTGGGCAACCTGGAGAGGGGGGAGTGGAAATGCAAGGTTCTCCTTCTTCAGAGAAAGGAGAAGAGACACAGTTGAATGTAAATGTAAATGATGTATGTGCCAATGATGTTACACATATACCTGTTGAATATACTGTTGATAATGATGACAATGTATTTCCCCATACTGATGGTCGCTCGCAGTGCTGCAAGGGCTGCAGAGGTACAGGCTAGGGTTGCCAAACAGCAGGAGGAGGTCTCTGGGCCCTCTCCATGTTCTGACCCAGTGGGCTCTACCTCTGTTGGGCCTCAGCAGCTGTCCTCGTTTGCCACAGGGCTGCTGGCTGGGACTTGTGGTTCAACCTTTGAAGCAGCACTGCAGACAGACCAAACACTGACACCGCTCAGGAGTTTAGCTGACAGCCCCCCTGCAGTGAATGACAAACAAAAATTACTGGGATAAAGGAAAGCTGTACAGGGAGAGTTTGTCTGCAAGGGAAGACAAAGCTGAGTTCGGAAGCAGGCAGCTTGTGGTACCAAGCCAATTCAGGGCACAGCTCTTAAAAGTGGCCCACGAGATCCCCCTAGCAGGGCACTTGGGGATCTCATGGGCCATTTGTACCTGGTGTACCGCAGGGCTGTGTGCTGAGCCCGTTCCTCTACTCCCTTTTCACCTCCGACTGCAGGCCTGTGAATGGATCTAACTCCATCATCAAGTTTGCAGATGACACTACCTTGATCGGTCTCATCACCAACAATGATGAGACTGCCTACAGGGAGGAGATCCAGTACCTAGCCACATGGTGCAACAACAATAACCTGCTTCTTAACACCTTCAAGACAAATGAGCTCATTGTGGACTTCAGGAAAGAGTCAAGAGGCACACACGACACCACACATCAATGGGATGGCTGTTGAGCGCGTCTCCAGTTTCAAGTCCCTGGGGATCCACATCTCGGCGGACCTGTCCTGGACTACCAACACCTCCAGCCTGGTCAAGAAGGCTCACCAGCGCCTCTTTTTCCTGAGGACACTAAATAAAAATCAGCTCTCCTCGGATATCCTGGTGAACTTCTACCGTTGTGAAAAAGAAAGCATCCTGACCAGCTGTGTTACAGTCTGGTATGGGAGCTGCTCTGTTGCAGAGCGCAAGGCACTGCAGCGGGTGGTGAAAACTGCCCAGCGCATCATAGGGACTTCACTACCAGCTATGGTGGACATCCAAAAGAAACGCTGTTTGCGTTGAGCTCGCAGCATTCTTAAGGACTCCTCTCATCCTGCCCATAGACTGTTCTCTCTTCTGCCCTCTGGCAGGCGTTTCAGATGCCTCCGGGCCAGGACCAGCCGACTAAAGAACAGCTTTTTTCCTAGAGCTGTCTCTTTACTGAACTCTGCCCCTCGCTGATACACTACCACATTTCCTCCCACACCTCACATTTCATTATTTTGCTAATGGATTGTCTATATTTCTGTTTATAGTAATAGGCATCTGTAAATCATGCTCATAATACATATATACTCATCTGTATATTATTGTTCATTTGTAAATCTTGTTCATAGTACATATATACTCATCTGTATATTATTGTTCATAGTACATATATATCCATTTGTATATTATATTCATAGTACATATATATTCATTTGTATATTATACTCATAGTACATATATTCATGGTATATATATATATCTGTAAATTACTGCTTATAGTCTTATATTACCATTCTATTTAACTTATGTAAATCATGTAACACTGTATATCCTGCACTTGCTGTTATTGCACTCTGGTTAGACCCAAACTGCATTTTGTTGCCTTGTACTTGTACATGTGTAATGATAATAAAGTTGAATCTAATCTAATCACTAAGACCCGGGGGCAATTAATACATAAATTTTATTGGCCCACCATGCTGACAGACATAGCTGACTACTGTCGGTCTTGTGATACCTGCCAGCGAGTTGGCAAGGTAGGAGATGTACACAGGGTTCCGTTAAAGCCTTTGCCTGTGATTGATGAACCTTTTAAGAGGGTGGCAGTGGATATTGTTGGACCTCTCGCTATTCCCAGCAGTTCATGCAAATGCTTTATCATGACAATTGTTGACTATGCCACACATTACCCAGAGGCGGTGGCTCTCTCCTCCCTCCGTGCAGACAAGGTCGTTGATGCTCTGCTGGGAATCTTCACAAGAGTGGGATTCCCGGCTGAGCTCATTAGCGATCAAGGCCCTCAGTTTGTGTCTGACTTGATGCACGCTCTCTGTCAGAAAATACAGATGACGCATATCATGGCCAGTCCTTACCATCCACAAACGAATGGCTTGTGCGAGCGTTTCAATGGTACCCTGAAACAAATGCTGTGCACCTTTGTGGAGTCCCAGGGTAAGGACTGGGAAAGGTACCTGCCTCATCTGCTGTTTGCTTACAGAGAGGTGCCCCAGGAGTCCACTGGCTTTTCTCCATTTGAGCTGTTGTATGGACGGAGGGTAAGAGGACCCCTGGACCTAATCCGTGAGACCTGGGAGGGCAAGATCGCCAACCCAGAGGTCTATGTTGTGGATTACGTCATGAGATTCTGGGATAAAATGGAGACATTGGTGGGGTTTGTGCGGGAAAACATGACCCAGGCCCAGACCAGGCAGAAACGTTGGTATGACTACAATGCTAGGGAGCGGGCATATAACGCCGGGCAGCTGTTGTATGTTCTGCTCCCCTTGCGGCAGAACAAACTCCAGGCTGCATGGGAAGGCCGTACCCCATTACCCAGCGTCTGAATGACGTTACTTACCTAGTCCAGTTGGGAGAAGGGAGTAGACGGCAGAAGGCCTTCCATGTGAACATGATTAAAGCCCATCATGAGCGCACGGCCTATGCCATGCCGGTCTGCAGCAGGCCGGAGCCTGAAGAGGCTGACCCACTCCCAGACTTGTTAGCTGACACCAGGGAGGTCAATTCCGACCTCCTGATATACCCCAACCTTATGCCTGCACAGGTACCTGGGCTGAAGGACATGCTGACAGTCCATGGGAGCCGGTTTATGGGGAAACCGGGGTGGAAGGACCTCGCTGTCCACCAGGTGGACACTGGGGCCCATCCCCCCATTAAACAGTCGGCCTATCGCGTCTCTCTGAAGGTGCTGGCTGACATGAAGAGGGAGGAGATGCTGCAGCTGGGGGTAATTTGGAGTGGTCCTGGTCCCCAAAAAGGATCAGACGACTAGGTTCTGTGTGGACTACCGAAAGCTGAATGCGATCACCACTGCAGATGCCTACCCCATGCCCCGGATCAATGAGTAGTTGGATAGGCTGGCGACAGCCCGCTATATCACAATCATGGATCTGAGCAGAGTACTGGCAAATTCCTCTGGCCCCTGAAGCTCGGGAAAAGTCGGCCTTCATCCCCCCATTCGGGTTGTTCGAATTTACCGTCATGCCGTTGGCATGAAGAACGCCCCAGCTACCTTCCAGAGGGCCATGAATTACTTACTGGAGGGGATAGAAACCTTTGCCGTAGCTTACCTGGATGACATTGCGGTGTTCAGCCCTACCTGGGAGGAACACTTGGTGCACCTCTCACTGGTCCTGAACCAACTAACAGCTGCCAATCAGACTTTCAAGCCCAGCAAGTGTCAGATCGACATGACTAATGTCCAGTACTTGGGACACCAGGTGGGAGGAGGCACTCTAAGATCCGAGACAGGGAAGGTGGAGGCCATTCTGGCCTGGCCAACCCCTCAAACCAAGAAACAGGTTATGTCATTCTTGGGGACAGCTGGCTACTATAGGAAATTTGTAAGTAACTATAGTAGCCTGGCAAAACCTTTGACTGACCTAACCAAGAAGAAACTGCCCAAAGTGGTGTCCTGGACACTGGAATGTGAGAGTGCCTTTCAGGCTCTGAAGGAGGTGCTGGCCAGCGCCCCTGTGCTACAGGCTCCCGACTTCACCCACCATTTCTTAGTGCAGACTGATGCCTCTGCCTATGGGTTGGGTGCAGTCCTGAGCCAAGTGAATGACACCGGAGAGGAACACCCCATCCTCTACCTGAGCCGGAAGCTGCTTTTCAGGGAAGTAGCATACGCCACGATTGAAAAGGAATGTCTCGCGATCGTGCGGGCTCTCCAGAAGCTGCAGACGTACCTCTATGGGAGGCACTTCGCGATGATCACCGATCACAATCTCTTGAGCTGGCTAAATCGTGTTGCTGGGGAAAATGGCAAGCTACTTCGTTGGAGCTTATTCCTTCAGCAATATGAGTTCACCATCCAGCACAAGAAAGGCAGCGCCCATGGGAATGCTGATGGGCTGTGCCGCCAAGCTGAGCCGTAGGAGTGGATTGCGTCAGGACGGGAATCGCATTCCCCTCCCATGCAACCACCTCAGGGGGGAGATGTGATGATGTCACGCGTGAGACACACACAAAGTAATGATATCACGCAGGAAGCAAGACTGACTCCATCTTGGAAGGGGAGCTACTTAAATGGCTGCTAAGCTTTGGGGGTTTTTTTTCTTCTCTTAACACTGCCAGTCCTCGGGACAAGACTCCTCATTTCCACCCCCTACCTTTCTGGCCAGATCAACTTCAAAGGGGGCCATCTGATCATAGTCTGTAACTGGTCAGGAAGAAGGGGCCTGTTCGCTTATCTTAAACAAGCATAAACCAAACTGATTATTGGACATGCAAGCCCATAAATTACCCAGGCAACTCTAACCTTGGAATGACCCTCTCTCTGTCTCAAAACGTACCCAAAAACTATATTTAATTCATAATTTCCGTTAGAAGTATGCCATAGTGATATAACGTACAGCACAAGAAAGGCAGCGCCCATGGGAATGCTGATGTGCTGTACCGCCAAGCTGAGCCGTAGGAGTGGATTGCGTCAGGACGGGAATCACATTCCCCTCCCATGCAACCACCTCAGGGGGGTGATGTGATGATAGCACGCGTGAGACACACACGAAGTAAGGATATCACGCACAAAGCAAGACTGGCTCCATCTTGGAAGGGGAGCTACTTAAATGGCTGATAAGCTTTGTTTTTTTTCTCCTTTTAACACTGCCAGTCCTCGGGACAAGACACCTCATTTCCACCCCCTCCCTTTCTGGCCAGATCAACTTCAAAGGGGGCCATCTGATCATGGTCTGTAACTGGTCAGGAAGAAGGGGCCTGTTCGCTTATCTTAAACAAACATAAACCAAACTGATGTTTGGACATGCAAGCCCATAAATTACCCAGGCAACTCTAACCTTTTAATGACACTCTCTGTCTTAAAACGTACCCAAAATCTATATAAGTTCATAATTTCCGTTAGAAGTATGCCATAGTGATATAACGTACATATTTGAATGTAGAATTTCAGCCCGGATAATTCAAGTATAAACATTCACCCCTTGTTACCCAAGGAGGGATAGAACTAGTCTATTCCCTCCCCAGGATCCTAAAAGGTCTCAGAACTCTGAAAGTGAAAGGGTTAATGTTTGAATTAGCCCAGTAACAATCGCTCTCAGGTGGCTGGCATTTAGATGGTGGTCCAGCAAACTGGGAAATCTTTGTGCTGAAAGTAGCTGAGAGTGGCATTGTTACGTTCATGACAAGTGTGGTATTAGATCAGGGGGGTCTTCGGTCGCCTATTGGTGAGGAGGGCAGCGATCTGATACCCGCGTTCGTCACAGGCGGTACCTGTTTTTCTATGAGAATTCAATTGCACCTTGTTGATAGATGGCTGTGGACCAATTGGTCTTTCAGTGATTTAGATCTTCGTCTGGCAGTGGCATTCATGGTGGACTGGAGGGGGTATAGTCTATTTAAGGGTAGGCCAATGAAGAGGGAGTTGCAGTAGTCGAGGCAAGAGATGACCAGAGAGTTAATCAGGAGCTTTCTGGTTTCATTGGTTAGGATGGGACGTATTTTAGAGATGTTGCGGAGGTTGAGGCGGCAAGCCTTAGAAAGTGATTGGATGTGGGGCCAAAAGGAGAGATCACAATCCAGGATAACACCAAGCACCCTGACATATGGGGATGGTTGTGCCATTGCTCTTGACAGAGAAGTCAGGGGAAACAGCACGTGGGGGGAGAAAATATTATGGGTTCGGTTTCGGACAAGTTGAGTTTGAGGAAGTGGTGTGACATCCAGGCAGATATGTCTGTTAATAAGTTAGTGATGCGTGAGGAGACTGATGGAGTGATTTGTGAGGTGGAGGGGTAGATTTGGGTATCGTCAGCGTAGAAATGATATTGAAAGCCGTGGGAGGCTATCAGCTGGCCCAGGGAAGAGGTGTATATTGAAAATAAGGGAGGTCCAAGAACAGAACCTTGGGGGACCCCGACAGAGAAAGGAAGAGGAGAGGAGGAGGTAGAATTGTACGTGACTCTGAAGGTGCGTTGGGATAGGTAGGACGAGAGCTACCAAAGAGCACAGTCACGGAGACCGAGGGAGTAAATTTTTTTGGGGAGGAGGGGGTGGTAAACTGTATCAAAGGCAGCCGAAAGGTCAAGAAGTAGGGGTACAGAGTAGTGTCCATTGTTTTTTTACGGTTAGTAGGTCATTTGTGAGTTTAAGAAGGGCAGTTTCTGTGGAGTGTTGAGGGCGAAATCCAGATTGAAGGGGGTCAAGAAGGTTATTCTTAACAAGGTGGTCACTCAGTTGGTTGTAGGCCATGCATCGAGGAGTTTGTAGGAAAAGGGGAGCAAGGAGGGCGTAGATTGTTAAGATTGGTAGGGTCCAGGGATGGGATGGGGGGTGACCAATGCATGTTTTAGAGCATTGTGGAAGATGCCAGAAGAGAGGGAGAGATTGAAGATGTGAGTCAGAGAGTGCAGGATAGAGTCAGAGGGTGACCATAGTATTTGAGAGGGAATAGGGTCCAGGGGACAGGTGGTTAGGTGGGTGTTAGAAAGGAGTTTAGCAACCTCGTTTATAGTAGCAGGTTTGAATAAGGATAGTGTCAATTGTGCTTGTTGACATGGGGTGTTAACTGGAGAAGATGCCTGTAGAGTGAAGATTTCATCACAAATTGTGTCAATCTTGCTTTTGAAGTGATTAGCAATCTCCTGGGCAGTGTGTGAGTTAGAGGGCGGAAGCGGTGGAGGACGAAGTAGAAAGTTGAAGGTAGAGAAGAGTTGACGGGGACTGGATGAGAAGGTGTTAATAAGAGTGATAAAATAGGTCTACTTGGCAGTGTGGAGGCGAGAATTGTATTTATGGAGGGCAGATTTGTATTGGTTGAAGTCTTTTAGAGACTTTGTCTTGTGCCACAGACGCTCAATGGCACGTCCCCCATTCACACGGTGCATTCACGCGATCTGGAGCGCGCTGCGTGTGTGCGTCAGTGACGGCATGTTCCCAGGGAACACTGCCTGTCACCGACACTGGTATCCTTGTGATCGGCTGTGATCTACTTCACAGCCGATCACATCCAATGTAAACAGAGTGGTAACTCACTGTTACCAGCTCTTCTCTCCTCACACAGTTTCTAGTGTGAGGAGAGAAGAGCTGGGATCAGTGAGTTACTGATCTGTAAAGTAAAAACACACACCTGTCACATCCCCCCTGCCTCCCCAATGCACCAGTCACCCAACAGTCACCCCATATGCCCCCATAAAGTGTACCTGTCATCATAAAGTATACCTGTCATCATAAAGTGTACCTGTCATCATAAAGTGCACCTGTCATCATAAAGTGTACCTGTCATCATACTGCCATCATAAAGTGCACCTGTCACCCGTCAGTGACCGTGGCATGTCACCCGTCAGTGACCGTGGCATGTCACCCGTCACCCATCAGTGACCGTGGCCTGTCACCCATCACTGACCACCGCCAGTCACCCATCGCTAACCACCGCCAGTCACCCATCGCTAACCACCGCCAGTCACCCATCCCTGACCACCACCAGTCACCCGTCACCCATCAGTGACTACCGCCAGTCACCCGTCACCCATCAGTGACCACCACCAGTCACCTGTCACCCGTCACACATCTGTGACCACCGCCAGTCACCCGTCATGCATTAGTGATCACCACCAGACACCGGTCACCCATCAGTGACCACCTCCAGACATGTAGCACCCATCAGTGACCACCACCAGTCACCCATCAGTGACCACCACCAGACACCCGGCACCCATCAGTGACCACCACCAGTCACCCATCACCTATCAGTGACCACCGCCAGTCACCCGTCACCCATCAGTGTGCTCCACCAGTCACCCATCACCCATCAGTGACCACCACCAGACACCCGGCACCCATCAGTGACCTCCATCAGTCACCTGTCACCCATCAGTGACCTCCATCAGTCACCTGTCACCCATCAGTGACCACCACCAGTCACCCGTCACCCATCAGTGACCACCACCAGTCACCCATTAGTGACCACCACCAGACACCCGTCACCCATCAGTGACCACTGCCAGTCACCTATCACCTATCAGTGACCACCGCCAGTCACCCGTCACCCATCAGTGTGACCACTACCAGTCACCCATCAGTGACCACCACCAGTCACCCATCACCCATCAGTGACCACCGCCAGTCACTCATCACCCATCAGTGACTATCGCCAGACACCCGTCACCCATCAGTGACCACCGCCAGTCACCCATCAGTGACCATCGCCAGTCACCCATCAGTGACCATTGCCAATCACCTGTCAGTGACTGTGACGTAAGCATCACCTGTAAAAGTCTCACACATACTCAGGAGGAATAGCAGAATGTATTTTGGGCTGTCATTTTTGCTATGTACATGCTATGTGTTGGAAATATCTTATAAATGGAAATATCTTGTAAAAAAATGCGTTTTAATTTTTTTCCCACATTTTCCAAAAACTACTGGAAAAAAATGAACCGTTCAAAAGACTCATTATGCCTCATAGATTATACGTTGGGGTGTTTGCTTTCCAAAATGGGGTCATTTTGTGGGCAATTCCATTGTCCTGGTGCTCCAGGGCCTTCAAAAATGTGATAGGTCGTCATGACACTAGATGTGTAATTTATGTCCCTAGAATACCTGATGGCGCTCCCTGCATGTTGAGCCTCTGTATGTGGCCAGGCTGTGAAAAAGTCTCAGACATGTGATATCACCATACTCAGGAGGAGTAGCAGAATGTGTTTTGGGGTGTAATTTGTGGTATGCATATGCTGGGTGTGAGAAATAACCTGTTACAATGACCATTTTGTGAAAAAAAAAGAAAAAAAAAATCTTAATTTTGCAGAGAATTGTGGGAAAAAAATTACAACTTCAAAAAATTCACCATGCCTCTTACTAAATACCTTGGAATGTCTACTTTCCAAAAAGGGGTCATTTGGGGGGTATTTGTACTTTCCTAGCTTGTTAGGGTCTCAAGAAATGAGATAGGCCGTCAGTATATCAGGTGTGATCAGGTGTGATCAATTTTCAATGATTGGCACCATAGCTTGTAGACTCTATAACTTACACAAGAACCAAATAACATACACTTATTTGGGTTATTTTTTTTTACCAAAGATAGGTAGCAGTATAAATTTTGGCCAAGAAAAATTACTAATTTGCAAAATTTTATGACAGAAACAAAGAAAAAAGCATTTTTTCACAAAATGTTCAATCTTTTTTTATTTATAGCACAAAAAAAAAAAACCCTAGTGATTAAATACCACCAAAAGAAAGCACTATTTGTGTGAAAAAAGGATGCAAATTTCATATGGGTACAGTGTTGCATGACTGAGTAATTGTCATTCAAAGTGTGATAGCGCTCAAAGCTGAAAAATGGCCTGGACAGGAAGGGGGTTTTCATGCCCAGTACTGATGTGGTTAAGGTAGGTGGTAATTATAGGAATATAGACGCAGATTATCATTAGTAAAAATAGACATAAATTAAAAGCACACTGTTTTAGTTGTTGGGTGGAGTTGTCAGCAATGCAGACATACCATTAGTGAAAACAGACATAAGTTAAAAGCACACTGTTTCAGTTGTGTGGAGCTGTCAGCAATGCAGACATACCATTAGTGAAAATAGACATAAGTTAAAAGCGCACTGTTTCAGTTGTTGGGTGGAGCTGTCAGCAATGTAGACATACCATTAGTGAAAATAGACATAAGTTAAAAGCACACTGTTTCAGTTGTTGGGTGGAGCAGTCAGCAATGTAGACATACCATTAGTGAAAATAGACATAAGTTAAAAGCACACTGCTTCAGTTGTTGGGTGGAGCTGTCAGCAATGTAGACATACCTGTGAAGAGAGGAAGAAGCGTTCAGATGGATGGATGGATGGCTGCAAGAGCAGAAGTGCCCGCTTATTTAAAGAACCCCACTTTTTTGGAAGAACCCCTCTGCAATGTCTAACCCCCATCTATGAACCCCTCATCAGCACCTTATTGAAACTATCCTGCAGATCCTCTGAGGAAAATACTTCTTCTCCCACAACGTGTCCTCATCGCAACACCTTGCACCTGGAGGTAGTGGGAACCATCAAACATGAAGATATTATTGGTAAGGACAAATTGTAGCAAACTCAGAACAAACTGAATGTAGGGCTCTGCTCTTGTACCTCTCTCTGAATTGAAACCTTCCACAACCTGAACCCCCAAGTCATGGGGGATTGAGTTGTAGTGGGCCTCCACATCAACTGACACCAGCCAAGCTCCCTCTGGTACCATCACACCATCAAGGGCCCTCAGTAAATCTACCGTATCTTGAATGTAAAAGCTCAATGCTCTAACATGAGGTCTCAGTTAAACATCGATCAATTGGCTTGCTGTCTCAGTGAGACCATTACCTGAAATGATAGGCCACCCGGGTGGGCAGTCTAAGTTTTTATGTATTTTCAGTAATGCGTAAAAAGTCAGCATTCTGGGTGTCTGGGTGTATTTATAGTGCAAAATAGTTATTTATGTGTGAATTTTCCTCTCAGGCAGGCTGATTGGGGCTTTCTTCTGTGTCTTCACCAATTGACCTTCTCTATATACCCCCTTAACACTGGAGCTTCACTTATGTTTTGATTTTATCATGGTCATCAACATTCAGGTAATGGACAACAATGTGAGGATAAGTTGGCTGGCTGTACATGGGAAATATGTTGATATTCGTATAATGTTATGTAAAATGATTGTCTGATTTTAAAATTGATCTGTATATCTAAATTTTGTTATTTCCCAACTATAGTGACGTTTTATGCAGTTTTCATCAAAAACGTCTCCCGATGAAGCCAGATGAAAATTTATTGTGAGCACCATCAAAATACCATTCTTCTTCTACATACATACAGTACCTCACAAAAGTCAGTACACCCATCACATTTTTGTAAATATTTTATTATATCTTTTAATGTGACAACACTGAAGAAATGACCCTTTGCTACAATGTAAAATACTGAGTGTACAGCTTGTATAACAGTGTACATTTGCTGTGCCCTCAAAATAACTCAACACACAGCCATTAATGTCTTAACCACTGGCAACAAAAGTGAGTACACCCCTAAGTGAAAATGTCAAATCGGGCCCAATTAGCCATTTTCCCTCCCCGGTGTGACTCATTAGTGTTACAAGGCTTCAGGTGTGAATGGGGAGCAGGTGTGTTAAATTTGGTGTTATTGCTCTCACTTTCTCATACTGGTCACTGGAAGTTCAACATGGCACCTCATAGCAAAGAACTCTCTGAGGACCTGAAAAAAAGAATTGTTGTTCTACATAAAGATTGCCTAGGCTATAAGAAGATTTCCAAGACCCTGAAATTGAGCTGCAGCACGGTGGCCAAGACCATACCACTAACAGGACAGGTTCCACTCAGAATAGGTGTCGCCATGGTCGACCAAGGAAGTTGAGTGCACATGCTCTGCGTCAAATCCAGAGGTTGTCTTTTGGAAATAGTTGTATGAGGGCTGCCAGCATTGCTGTAGAGGTTGAAGGGGTGGGGGATCAGCCTGTCAGTACTCAGACCATACACTGCATCAAATTGGTCTACATGGCTGTTGTCCCAGAAGGAAGCCTCTTCTAAAGATGATGCACAAGAAAGCCCACAAACAGTTTGCTGAAGGCAAGCAGACTAAGGACATGGATTACAGGAACCATGTTCTGTGGTCTGATGAGACCAAGATAAACTTATTTGGTTCAGATGGTGTCAAGCGTGTGTGGTGACAACCAGGTAAAGAGTACAAAGACAAGTGTGTCTTGCCTACAGTCAAGCATGGTGGTGGAAGTGTCATGGTCTGGGGCTGCATGAGTGTTACCAGCAGCTAGAGCTAGAGTACATTGAGGGAACCAGGAATGCCAACATGTACTGTGACATACTGAAGCAGAGCATGATCCCCTCCCTTCAGAGACTGGGCCGCAGGGCAGTATTCCAACATGATAACGACCCCAAGCACACTTCCAAGACAACCGCTGCATTGCTAAAGAAGCTGAGGGTAAAGGTGATGGACTGGCCAAGCATATCTCTAGACCTAAACCCTATTGAGCATCCTCAAATGGAAGGTGGAGGAGCGCAAAGTCTCTAACATCCACCAGCTCTGTGATGTCGTCAAGGAGGAGAGGAAGAGGACTCCAGTGGCACCCTGTGAAGCTCTGGTGAATTCCATGCCCAAGAGGGTTAAAGCAGTACAGAAAAATAATGGTGGTCACACACAATATTGACACTTTGAACCCAATTTGGACATTTTCACTTAGGGGTGTACACACTTTTTTTGCCAGCAGTTTAAACATTAATGGCTGTGTTTTTTTAGTTTTTTTGAGGGGACAGCAAATTTACACTGTTATACAAGCTGTACACCCACTACTTTACATTGTAGCAAAGTGTCATTTCTTTAGTAAAAAGTTTGGTAAATACCAAGCTAAGTAAATTATGTGAGAATCAGCAGCTAACACCACAATCAAACAAAAATTGTGTAAATTACATCAAAAGGTTAAAGTGTAGCGCTTGCAATGAAAAATGGTTAATACACATAATAACCACTGTGCCACAACTTAGGTCAAGCAGAATTACCTTAATATAAAGATTATGTAAACTGAAAAAAACAACGTAATTCTAGTGAATAGAATGATTAAATAAATAAAAAATTAAATGTTTAAATATCAATCAGTAAGTTCATAAGGAGACACGCTCCACTGTAAAATGACAATCACAATAAAGTGCAAAATAGTTTCAAATGAAACGTGCAAAAAAATGTATCTGATGTGCAGAAATATGTAAACAGGTATTAATAGTTCATGGATGAAGTCAAGCAATTCATAATAGACGATGTTTAGGTGAAGATAAATTGCAGGTCAGTCACCAGTAGTTGTGAGACACCACCACCGAAGCAAATATTATGATTACCAGAACGCCACAAGCATTGAGCCTGGGATAAACCACACATGAATTCCACTCCAAAGGCAGGTATACGGAGACGTTCCCTGAATGGCTACACAGATGGGCAAACCAACAAATGGGGATATCTCCAGGTGGATGAATCAGTGGTCTCGGACTTCTCTTCCTCCAGGCAATGTTCAGTATATCATCCAATAGTCATACAATCAAAAAACCTCACATAGTGTGAAACCGTATTAAACCATTTATTAACCACTTCAGCCCCGGAAGGATTTCCAGCTTTAGGACCGGAGCCCTTTTTGCGATTTGGCACTGCGTTGCTTTAACTGAAAATTGCGCGGTCGTGCGACGTTGTACCCAAACGAAATTTGCGTCCTTTTTCTCCCACAAATAGAGCTTTCTTTTGGTGGTATTTGATCCCCTCTGCGTCGTTTCTGATCGCCGCTATAAACAAAAGAAGAGCGACAATTTTGCAAAAAAACCCAAATTTCTTACTTTTTGCTAAAATACAAATCCAAAAAAAAAATATAAAAAAACATTTTTTTCACCGTTTTTGGCCGATTTATATTCTTCCTCATATTTGCGATAAAAAAAATTGCAATCGGCGTTTATTGATTAGTTTGCGCAAAAGTGGTCGCGTTTACGGATGATGAGAATTCATTTTTGGGGTTTTTTTTGTTTTTTTACTAGCAATGGCGGCGATCTGCGATTTTTAGAGTTACTGCGATATTGCAGCGGACATGTTGACACTTTTTTGGGACCATTGGCATTTATACAGCGATCAGTGCTATAAAAATGCACTGATTACTGTGTAAATGTCATTGGCAGTGAAGGGGTTAACCTGCAGGGGGCGCTCTAAGGGTTAACTATGTTCCCTGGGCGTGTTCTAACTGTATGGGGACTGCCCTAGCTGGGGAAGGGAAGTGGTCACAGCCTTCGTATACAGGAAGGCTGTGATCACAGCCCTTCCCCCTTCACAGAACGGAGGTCCGTGTTTACATACACAGACCTCCGTTCCTTCACTCCGGGGGGGGCCATCGTGGGTAGCCGGCGGCAATCGAAGCCGCCGCAACCGCTCCCTGGCCCTCCCCGAACACAGTGAGCGCACGAGCGCGCCTCCGGCGGCGCGCGCGCGCTCACAGTGCGCGTTATACAACGGCGATTTGCGATAACGAGCCACTTTGCCGCCGTCAACCTGCGGTTGGCGGTCGGCAAGTGGTTAAAAAGAAAGTATTGCACTTACATTACATCTGTATAAAACAAGCTCATCAAAGACATAGTTCAATCACAGCGCAATAACCTGGGGTCAGCAGTCACCCGACATGTTTCATCCTCATGGACATCATCTGGGGTTACCGACCCTCCAGGATGTTGTGCTTAAATAGTACCTTAACAATCATATTGCAGTGATAGCTCTGGTCTCAATCTAAGATGGTGGCTTTGCGTGCGCTCCACGCCTCCTTAGCGTTATACTAGCTATTAATAGAGAAAACTTCCGGGCTAGGGCTTGTGCCCATGCCTCAATATATCCGTTATGAAATTCCCAACGCACACGTTCCTGCTTTCACAGATGGCTTACTTGTAGTGCGGGTGCTGAAGTGACCTTTAAACATCTGGAACCGCATGTCATCGGAGCAGGTAGTGTCACCAGCACACCAGGATCTTAAAATGAGTCCAATCTTTAATGAAATGATCACATCGTTACAGCAAAGAGCGACGTTTCGGAGCCGCGCAGGACCCCTTCATCACATGCCTGATTAAGGGGTCCTGCGCGGCTCCGTAACGTCGCTCTTTGCTGTAACAATGTGATCATTTCATTAAAGATTGGACTCATTTGAAGATCCTGGTGTGCTGGTGACACTCCCGGGTCTCATGCCTCAATATAGATACCGCTCAATATGTTTCCTTAGCAGTGTAATAACAATTAGTGGGAAAGCTTCTGGACCGCATGCGCGAGCAGATAAATGTACTTCCTTCCGAGGGTGGAGCATTAAAAGCATTGACGCCATCCATCACAAGACCTGGAACGTAAACATAAAGGGATTGGCCCTACAGACATGGAGATGCATATCACCAGCGTCATATTATACAATCTTTCCGTCTTTTAGAAGTAGAATTAAAGAGGAACTCATATATTAATAAAAATCATTATCAGTATAAATTAAGTATTATATCTCAAGCCCTAACTTTTAATAATTGCAATAGAACGTATATACACAAGATATTAAATATCTATTAAAAATCGATACCACGTATTGGCTGGAATAGAAAATAATCTACCCAATCCATATGACTAATTAATTATAACTGGATTGAGTCAGATTAGATTGGATTAAATTAAATTATAATAAACTTGTGTGGTTAATAAATAAGTAAACAAATATATTGCTAAATTAAAAATATAAAATAATAATGAAATGTAATTATATTTACATTACATGTAGATAAATAAGTAGATTAAATAAAATAAAATTAAATCAATAATTAAGTTAATGTGACTACTAGATATAAATTAATCATTAATAATAATTAATAAATAATTATTTAATGAAAAAGATGATACATAATAGTCAATCAATTAATTAATTAATTAATTAGTTAATAAAAAAAACCCCAGTGCAAAATTATGCTTTGTTGATAAATTAATTAATATCCCATTCGACGTTGAGGCTGTAGGGAAAGTAGCATTTTAATTCATGTATCCAGTATACTTCTAATTGAGAAACACCCCTTTTCACAGCTCCTCCTCTCCATGGGGGGATATACCTATCTATAACTGAAAATCTGGTACCCCTAGGGTCTTTTTTATGACGATGTACATAGTGCTTTGGGACACTGTGATTCATCTTACCTGTCAAGATATCTCTGATGTGCTCATTCACACATATCCAGAAGGTGCGAATTGTCCTGCCTACATATTGTTTCCCACACGTACACATTAGTAGGTACACAATATTTTTTGTCCCACAAGTTGCAAACTTTAATACTGTACATATGTTGGGTAATGGAGGATTGAAATTGTAAAATTTTCCTCTCTTTACAACTGTTTATATTGCAAACCCTGCATTTTTGACACGGGTAAAAACTCAAAAGGTCTTGAAAAAAAGAGACCCGTTTCGGGGGGTCCGTTACATTTGAGGCTAACTTGTTACATAAGGACGGGGCTCCTCTGTAGTTTACTTTTGGATTCTCAGGGAGGAGCGGTCCCAGAATGCGGTCATTTCTTAAAACATTCCAAAGGCCTAATGATGTTTTTAATTTGTTTGTGTTGTGTTGAAAAGAGATGAAAAATGACCATTTGAAGGTGTCATTATTAACGTTCTTAGGTTTTTTCCTGTAAAAGGATTGTTCTATCAACCTCCAATGCACCTTTTATCTCCACATCAATGGCTCTCTCATCATAACTAGTGTTGAGCGAACCCGGACTGTAACGTTCGGGTCCGTACCGAACTTTCGGGTGTCCGGGGCACGGACCCGGACCCGGACATTTCAAATATCGTTCGGGTTCGGCCCGGGGTTCTGCTATTTTACTCCACGTGTTGAGAAGCTGCAGGGCAGCCAATCAACAAGCGTTTCACTGGTTTACCCTTAGAAGCCATCACAGCCATGCCTACTAATGGCATGGCTGTGATTGACCAGTGCATCATGTGGCCCAGCCTCTATATAAGCTGGAGTCACTTGATGCTGCAGTCACATGCTCCTTGGGTTAGTGCAGGGAAAGGAAGCTGAAAGCGTGAGGGAGAGATTTGAGACATTTTAAGACCTGATCCTGCATCCTGAGATAGATTACTTTACTACTGCTGTCTGTGCTGTTGCTCTGAGGACAGATAGCAGAAATTAGAGATTTTACATACCGCTGCTTTGAGTTGCAGATCAAGCTCTGCAAAAAACAACGATCGCTACGATCGTGCTCAACGATCAGATTGTTGGACTAATTTGAGATTTCAAATACCGCTGCTTTGAGTTGCAGATCAAGCTCTGCATAAAACAACGATCGCTACGATCGTGCTCAACGATCAGATTGTTGGGGGAATTTGAGATTTCAAATACCGCTGCTTAGAGTTGGAGATTGCAGATTAAACTCTGTCTAATGCAACGATCGTACGTTCGTATCGTACACAACGATCATATTGTGGGATCGTACACAACGATCATATTGTGGGAGTAATTTGAGATTTCACATACTGCTGCTTTGAGTGATCTGACTGCACTAGGTAGAGGCTTCTGCTTAGAGGGACAGATTATTGTTCCAAAACCATTGTCACTCCTATAGGGCCAGCTGTTGCTGTAAGTGACACATTATTTTTCAAAAAACATCTCCATCTCCTAGTTCAAAAGG